>CATIWQ010053282.1:0-11493 GCA_949673415.1 Euphorbia schlechtendalii | reverse complement strand
TACGCATTATGACACATAGACATATCATAAACTTTGAAATAGAAAGTATAAGTAGAAAGCAAAGCAAAGTTGTAAGGTATGTAAGTGAAAGCTAAAGTTGATAAAACCGTATCCACTCTTTAATGGGAGTCGTCAATTCCCGCAATTCCTGTATCTGCTTTGAATTCTGTCTCGACCCACACAGAACCTCCGCTAGGATGCTATTCTTTGCGAATATCAAACAAACAAAGATTGAAGAATGAAAACTTTTACTGATAAGTGATTTGCAAGTACACTTATACAACAATAGCTCGAGAATATAGAGAATCTAGTGATTGAAATAAGGATTCGAATCACTTAAACATTTTCTCGCTCACACTTATGAATGTAGCGAAACTTGATATTTATTCTCTATCTATACACTATGCACTATCTTTCACCCTTTTCTTCTGCACACTATAATGCATGAAATTGTAAGGTTTGGAGCCCTATTTATAGAGTTCGAAGGGTTGTGTCTATCCAAACGAAGGGTTTTATCCATTGGTGAATGATTGCATCTCTTCATTATGATTGGTTGAGAAGCTTTGATTTAATCCACAATGGATAGGCACCTTTTCATGATTGGTTGACTTATGATGAGTGTCTTTTCGTTGATAATTAATGGCAGTTGATCATGCTTATCTGATGGTTGGTAGTTAAGATGATAATACCAAAAAACCGTCCAAGTCGCGACCGTGATATACATGTCACGACCGTGAATCTTTAATTTGCAAACTTCTGATCTGAAGAAGAACTAGTCGCGATCGCGAATAATTATCACGACCGTGAATTGAGTTTTTCTTCAGAATTCTCCTTGTAACTTCACCGATATTTGACAGCTTCGATCTTAAGCTAAATCTTTGAGTTCCACGCATCTTTTCGCTCCTTTTTCACTCTTTTTTCATAGAATTCCACTTTAGATCATTTTACTCCCAAGATTTACCTAGTATCTGCATTTGCATAAAAAACAACTACATACCACGTGAAATCTTTTATATGAAGTGTAAAAATGACTTAATTCATAGTGTTTAATGAGTAAAATTAATATGATATTAAGTGTAATTATACACTTATCAGCAAGCTGTCTTCATCCCCGATTATCGGTTGCATAGGGTATGTGTTCCTTAGGTGGCCATTGTGAGTTGCCAAGAACTGTTACCATATTTTCACCATTCCTGGTTGTCAGAGGATGGCGTTCCCTGGGATTGGGTAAAAGCTATATTGCTCCTGGGGAAAGGTCGCAAAATGGGGCAGTTGAGGTGCTTGGAACTGTGAGGGAACCGTCGTACTCCAAGTGGGAATAGATTATTGGGTCATTCCTCGGTAGAAAGGCCCTGATGCGAACGCCGGCTGCCCCATTTATCCAGGGAAGAATTGGGAAGGATTGGCAAAGTTATATCCTGGCTACCTAATCAGAGCCATGCTCAACTGACTTTGCCCTGCCCTGAATTGATAAAAGGTAGTTGGGGGCACCATGTGTGAGGTGGGAGGTCCCCCTATTGGTTGTTAAGGGTGACCTTCGGGTTGGTCACTGTATTCTGGACCCTCCCGACGTGTTGGAAAATGAGCGATGCTAGCTGTTCGTTGTTAGTAAAGGCATTCAAGGCAGTTGCAATCTCGGCGATCATCGATGACTGTTGAGAATTTTCACCAGTAAGGACAGGGTGATCTTCCCTCACACCTTCTTCTCATGGATTAGCCATGATCGACTTACATTAAACCGAATTCGAGTCTGAACCTGAATCCTCACTTGAGTCAGTGTACGGAACCCCCTCCAAATTGGCCACGATTGGGGAAACGCATACCATGAGATGAGCAGGCCTTTTCCAAGCTAAGATACACAAGCAGAGGGTCAGATGTTCATGTAAGATTCATGACATGACTCGTGATGGGAGAAATGCGTGAGATGTTTAATGTTATGTCTACATTCACAAGGGGTTAGCCTGTCATGATGTGAAATAACATGTATGTCAATCCATTTTAAACAAACAGGTTAGTCATTAGGTAAAAGTGATAACATGTGGAAATGAAAATCCAACATTCACGGTTTGGATTTGAGACTTGTACAATGTTTGTGTGACATCATAACATGAGAGATGTAAGTGAGGTGACTAAGTTACCTATATGGTAATAGGTCAATGGTTTGAGGTTTCGTACTCGGACTAGGTCTCATGGAATGAGGAGGTCAAATTGATTTCAGGTAAGTAGTGTCGCGTACCCTTTTGAAACGAAAGAAACTACAGTATGTAACTATCTAATGAATGATTTGGTTATTTTACCCAATTAGAGCGAAGTTTCTGATGTATGTGTGGTCATCACTATTTGAGAGTATGTGGTGAAACGTGAATTATTGCCTCGTGTAAACGAATGATTCGGGTATGAAGCGTATACAATTAAAGATTTGGTAAGTAAGGTTTTTTTTAAGTAAGTTTACCCCGTGTGAGCTTAGGTTAGGACATCAACTGGGATATCCTTTAATGTGGGAACAATGGTTTTTGGTAGGTATTTGCCTCGTTTGGGCTTTTGGTGTGTATAATTGCCCCGAAAGGGCTGTGAGTTTGATGTTGAGTGGACATCTCAAAGGTAATGTGTGGGATATGTTATTGCCCCTTGTGGGCTAAGTGTCAGACGTCAAGTGGACATCACGTAGTAAAAGAAAGGTATGTTTGCCATGTACAAGCTAATAGCGAGATGTCAAGTGGAAATCTAGCTGGAAAGTGGTACGTGATGTTTCTAAGTGGTTTTATGTTATCCTTGGGTGATATGATCTAAAGTGTCAACTGTGCCTAAGTGTATGTGATATCGACTTAGTATCATGATGATGAGAATATGCTCTGTTACATCATTATAAGTGTGTTCTCTCAAGTGTCTGCACTAAAATTCATGGTTAGTATGACATTTGCACAATAAAAAGCACATAGCATGCAACGTTCAATCTTTCAACCATACAACTCCCGCCTGTATGGTTTTTGGCTAGTCTCTATCCTAAGTTTAGTTCATCTTAGGATCATGAAGATACTAAGGGGCGTACCTGCAGAAAAATATAATACATGGTCTCATTTGTTGGGTAACACCCTAGAGAAAAATGTCTGTGGGTTATTTACATGAGGGTTGTAAATGGGTTGTTGATGTAGAAGGTTCTTGTTGCACTAAAATACACTCCAAGCCTCTCCACGAATGGGTTGACAGAGGTACATGCGATATGGCAACAAGTGCTCCACCCACTCAAGTACTATCTTTTCTCAGGGAAGCAGATTAGTACTAGAGAGAGTTTCGCGGTAATAATGGTACCTTAGACTTATGGGCTAGTCCCTTCTATTACAATGCGTTATTATGAATATGTCATAATTAAGAGAAAACGGAATAATGTGATCAATAATTTTCGACACTTATCCAAAATCTAAAACCTTTGAAAAATAAGTTCTTAGAAAAATCCCCAGCGGAGTCACCATTGTGAGCGAACGACACGGAGCGGTGGGTTAAGAGCGTGCGGGATGAGAGGCGCGGTCCACCCGGGTGTTTTAAAAAGTTGCACCAAGTCTGGGACCAGGAAAAAGGTTGGAAGAGAGAAAGCGAAAACATTTTTAGATCAGTCAAACCCGAATCCGTAGTCTCTTACTGTGGAGTCGCCACCTGGATTAGCTCTTTCTAGGAATTAGAGTCTTGTGAGGCCTAATGTCCTGGGGATGACCCACTAAGACACAGAGATTCAGGTCCGGGATAAGTTGCTTATTTCTTAAGTGATCACATTATATTACATCTACAGAAAACCGTATTTTCTTAATTGTGCATATTCGCACTTAGGTAGTTTTTGGAGTTTATGTGAATGATTCATGTATAGAAAAAGCAGTAAATCCATCCACAAGTCAGTAAATAAATGCAGAAAGTAAATGCGTAAAAGCAAAGATTACAAGTTACAAAACCTCGGGGGATGCAACTGCCAGCGTAATCTATGAATTACAATTTCCGTAAAAATATATGCAATACCCGAAGGAAAAAATAAATTCCTAGGCATACATCTAACCTGCATCCACAAGTTAGCAAAAGATATGGCACGTATGTTCGATTTGATTTTAGCGAAGCCCATGTGGCAGAGGTAGAAACAACGGAGATTTCGAAGTTCTTATTCCATGAAAATTGTTCATTTTTATTTTCAACTATATTGGTCATTTTTATCAGTGAAAATGCCGCATGTTATATTGTTGGGTCGGATATGCAGGAATTTGAGTTCCCTTCGTGTGGGTGACCTAAATTAAACTTAGTTATTTATAAATAAATAGAAGTGATAAATAATTATAGGCCCATGAACATAATCGTTATCTTTTGTGTATATTTCGAGGAAATTCAAATACTGTAGTAATTTTACCCCGGTCAAGAGGAAACCAATATTTAAATTTTCTTTCGAAATATATCCAAAAGATTAATATAAAATTATTATATTAATCTTGATATGTTCATGTAAACAAATTATTTTGTTAATTAATCTATAATTAATGCATAATATACAAACTTGTATTTTTGAGGAAAAAAGAGGTAACGCCGACGTCTGTGTTGTAACATCAGTGTCAGCATTGCAACAATATTGGTAACATCGGTACCGATGTTGGTAATATCGGCACCGATGTTGATGTTCCAGACCTGCAGAAAACACAAAAAATAGCAGAAAACAACAAAACGAAAATCCGAAACTTTAACGATCATAACTTTTGCTATACTTAACCGATTTGGATGATTTTTATCATTCCAGAAAGCTCAAGATGTGTAGGATATGTTTCTGTAAAAAAAGTACTTAAAAAGATTTGAAATCATACTGAAAATTCCAGGAAAACAGATTGGTGTGTAAAAAGGAAAAACCCGAAAAGAAAATGAAACTTCAAAAAGGAAAGCATATAAATGTAAGCACAAACTCTAGGAACTCAGAGGCTTACCATGTATTCATGAATGCACTTTCTTCAAGGTCCATGAAGTCCTCCAAGAAGCTCTCCTCTTTTCTTTTTGGTTGGATTTGGTGATTTACCGAAAATCTTTGGAAGGGATCTATTCCTTGCCAAAGTAGATGTTTCAGAAGGTGTTTGTATCCTTCAAGTGAGTGATAAAGATGTTGTATACTCTCCATTCAAGTCTAAACCTCAAGGATTTAATCTAACTAACCCGAAATCTCAAGTATAGAGGGATCAAAGTTTGGTTTTAGCTCAAGAACACAAGAAGAAATGCTCCATAATGATCCCTTTCTCTTCAATCCTTTCTCATGCTAAATGTGAGCTCCTCCTCCTTTTTCCATGGCTGGAACTCAGCTCTCTTAAAGAGAGAGCTCCCTCAAATCCAAAAGAGAAGTCCAAGTTTGATTTTTCTTCCCTCCCTTTTTTCAACTCATTTCTCAATCCCTATGCAAATGTTGGGGATCCAAAGTCTTTAGTGGGGTGTGGCAGCTGTATTTCAATGATAGAATCCGAGCAAGTGGTGAAAATTTGAATTTTTGGCTGAAAAAGTTCACAAAGTGCAATTCTGGTTATGCTGTCAATGTGATGCCGTTAACGACATTGGCAATGTGGTTAACGATATTGCAATGTCGTTAACGATATCGCAATGTCGATGTCATTAACGATATTGCATAGCAGATTCGGTTTTTATTTTGGGCTTGGGCTTTTTTAAGAAAAGGAAGCCTAAAGAAACAAAGCGGATGATTCCCAGATAATTTCAGAACCCTGCAAAAATGTAAAAAAGCTAAGCGAGGGAAAATATTACAGCTTCATCATCGAACTCGCGAGTCGAGAGTAAAATCCCGTGCTCACAGCAATTAATCCCATGGCACAGCGTGATGCTCAGGTTGTTAGTTTTCTTTTTTGTTCATAAAATATGCATTTGAAACCCAATTATAATTAAAAATCAATATCAGATGAAAAAACAATAGCAAACCTAATCGAAATTTCAAATTGAATTAAAAAAGCCTGATACAAAGCTAGAAAACTAGAATTATGCAGCTAATTTGATAGTTGCAGAGAGAAGAGCCTTGAAGAAAAGTTAGAAAACTGGAATTATACAGAGAATTTGATAGTTGCAGATATCAGAGACTTGAAGAATATTCGATCTAAGGAAGAATCAAAATAAGGAAGGGAGAATTTGATGGAGAGAAAACGAGTGCGATGTAAAAAGAGGAAGCAACTGAAACTTGATAAAACAGTGTATATATAGAACATAGAGAGTGAAAACTGAAACTTAAAATTAGTTATAGAATACAAAGGATAAGTTGAAACGCATTTTTGTAAATAAGTTTCACAAACCTTGCATTTTTTACAATTTCCCTTATAAAAAATGAATTCAATTATGAATACTGATTCATAATTCACGTATGTTTCTTTTTATAGGAAATGGAAATGAACAATTAAATACTTAAACTCTTGATTATTTGTAAGTAATTCTTTAAAGTTCTATAACTATTCAATTTAGTCCAATTAACTAAATTGGATCGGATCCTTTGACCCGATTGACCCGCTCACGGGCGGATCGAACTTGATATGAACAGCTACAAACAAAACTTCACTTTCTCATTACTTCGAAAGGTCAATAGAGTTCAACATTGAAAGTGGGAAACGATTACTCACAAAGAGTCAAGATGCCATAGGAAGGGATGTTCTGATTTGAATGATTTAGGTTCACAAGAGACCATCTTCATACACTCTGTGAAGTCAATAATAAACTATATCATACTATAACTATTATTGACAGTACTTGCTTTCTCCGTAAAGCCAACAATTGCATCTGAAATCACAACAAAGGACTGGAATTAATAAATGATGCATAATTCATAACTTGTAAAAAACATGAGAAATTAATTGACTGGGAATTTGAAATTAAAAAATGCTTTTGTCAACTTAAAACATGAGAAAGCATTTGTGACTTTCAATACTATAACTATTATTGACCGTACTTGCTTTCTCAGTAAAGACAACAGTTGCATCTGAAATCACAACAAAGGACTGGAATTAATAAATGATGCATAATGCATAATTCTTTAAAGTCTCGTCAAGTGCATCTTTCGAATTTGTGACTTTACGATTACATTTTTTCTTAATTAATAGACTAAGACATTCACCACATCAAGAACTCCTTCAACTATCAACATTTGGGATAGATAATTATTTTGTTACATAATACATTAATCTTATGCCACAATATCTAAAATTATGGAAATGTTGTTTAAGACTCTAGTAAGGGGTGAAGTGTGGATTGCAGAACTTTGATTTTTCAATAAACATTAAATCGTTTCATGATTCGTTTCATGATTGATATAATTATTCGGGGGAGTTGGGAATTTTAATATAACATTTAATTTATACATCTATGGATATAGATTGAAGGCCAAATCCAACCATATTCCTTATTTTTTTTAATATTTTCTATTTCCTATTTTTCATTTTCTAAAAGTCAAATACTCTTAAAATAATGATACTTTTTATTATTATATTAATTTCTTTACATCAAAGTACATATAATAAATAATATCTTAGTCATTATATTTTTAATTAATATATATTAGTTAATTAATTATTATAATTATTTTTATTACATATAAAAAATATAATGCATGAATTATAAACTAGATTTACGATAATAACACTAACTATTAAAGATATATTTATATTTTAGAAAACATTTGCTAACAACAATTGTATTAATAATATTTTAGGAATTACCATGTTCTTGCTATAAATGTTCTATCAAAGCATTTTGTAGTTCAAAATATGTTGTTCTATCTTTAATTCTTTTATGGCATTGTAGAAAGTCAGCAAATATGTTTTTTTTATCATCCGGGCATTCAATTGTTGGCTCTATGAATATTTATATAGTTTATATTTATGTTAGCAAGTTTATTCAAAAGATTTCATGTATTGTTCTTATTTTGTAATTTTTGTTTGCACTATTTGAAATTGAAATATGTTCATGTATCTTTTGTTTTTTTATAATATAAAGTTTTTTTAAAATCAAAATTTAAATAAGAACTATATAAATCATGTGCAAGAAAAAAAGTTACCAACATATAAATACACACACTTAATAAACACCAATAACAAAAAAACTCACAAAATAAATTAACAAAATAATTAAATTTACAAGAACATATACTATTTCATTGGTTCCCTAGGATGGAACTCCCTGTATTTAAAAAAAAAACTCTATTTTGAAGACATCCTGTATGAAAATGGTTGAATTAAACCATTTGCCGTGTAACTTTCCTATGTCATAAAATTTTAGTAAAATAGGAAAGAGTTGGATATGCTGTAAGGGCGTACGTGTACAAAGAGTAAACTGGATTATAGTGTTGGAAATAAAGTATAACTGTAAGAATATTATAGCTTATAAGAAGGGAAGCAGAGAGAGAATATGAAAGAGATTTTATTTCTTATCTCTGAGGTGTAATGAATAAAGAAAATTGAATCATATTTATAGGAAAACTCAATGGCACAAACGGTAAATAATAGAAAACATAGGGTCCAGCGCATAGTACTGCATAATAACATCAATAATGAGCATAGTAGCTAGCGGCTACTACTTACGCATCAATAAGAATTCAACACTCCCCCTTGATGCGTAAATTTTGCGAATGGGACACTGCCTAGTTAAAAACCTTACCAAGGAAAAATCCAGTGGGACAAAAATCTTAGTTAAGGGAAAAAGAGTACAGTGTTTACTCCCCCTTTCGCAAGTTGACTGAAGATCCTTAATACGACGCATGCCAATGCTATAAACCAGTTTCTTGAAAGTTGAGGAAGGTAAAGCCTTGGTAAATAAATCTGCTAAATTGTTTCAAGAGCGGATTTGTTGAATACCGATTTCACCATTCTTTTCAAGATCATGAGTGAAGAAAAATTTTGGTGAAATATGCTTTGTTCTGTCTCCTTTAATGTATCCTTCCTTTAACTGGGCAATACAAGCAGCATTGTCTTCATATATTATTGTTGGATCTTCTTTAATCGTTACTTTTCCACATACTTCTCGAATATGCTTGATTAATGATCCCAGCCATACACATGCACGACTTGCTTCATGAATTGCTATTAATCCTACATGATTTGAGAAAGTAGTCGTAATAGTCTGCTTTGTAGATCGCAAAGATATAGCTGTTCCTCCATATGTGAATAAGTAGCCTGTCTGAGATCGAGCTTTATGTGGATCAGATAAATAATCAGCATCTGCATATCCAATTAATTCTAGCTTGAGTTCATATGAGTAAAATAAACCCAAATCAATAGTTCCACGAAAATAGCGCATTATATGTTTAATTCCATTCCAATGTCTTCGTGTAGGTGTGGCACTATATCTTGATAACAAATACACAGAAAATGCAATATCTGGCCTTGTATTATTAGCAAGATACATTAAGGCACCTATTGTGCTAAGATATGGTACTTCAGGACCAAGTACTTCTTCATTATTTTTTTGAGGATGAAAAATATCCCTTTTCACATCAAGTGATCGTACAACCATTGGATTGCTTAATGGATGTGCTTTGTCTATATTAAAACGTTTTTAGGATCTTTTGTGTATAATTTGATTGATGCACCAAAAACCCATTTTCTGTGTGCTCAATTAGTAAACCAAGACATAATTTTGTCTTTCCTAGATCTTTCATCTCAAATTCTTTCTTTAAAGAATCAACTGCTTTTGGAATCTCTTCTGGAGTTCCAATGATATTTAAGTCATCAACATATATTGAGATGATAATAAAATTGGATCCCGATCTTTTTATAAAAACACAAACGACAAATTGGATCATTTTTATAACCATCTTTCAAAAAATATTCACTTAGTCGATTATACCACATGCGACCAGATTGTTTTAATCCATACAATGATCTTTGCAACTTAATTGAGTAAAGTTCTCATTTGTCGCATTTTTCTGGCAATTTTAATCCTTCAGGGATTTTCATATAAATATCATTATCAAGCAAACCATAAAGATAAGCTGTAACAACATCCATTACGTGAATTTGTAAATTTTCTTACACTGCCAAACCAATAAGATATCTAAAAGTTATTACATGCACCACTGAAGAATATGTTTCTTCATAATCAATCTCAGGTCTTTGGGAAAAACCTTGTGCAACCAATTTAACTTTATATCTTACTATTTCATTTTTCTCATTTCTCTTTCTCACAAAAACCCATTTATAACCAACAGGTTTTACATCTTGTGGTGTTCGAACTACAGGTCCAAACACATTTCATTTTTCAAGAGAATTCAACTCTGCTTGAATTGTTTCTTTCCATTTTTTCCAATCATTTCTATTTTGACATTCTTGAATAGATTGTGATTCATGATCTATATTCTAATTTTCAATATCTACTGCCACATTATAGGCAAAAAAATGGTCTACAATCATTTCATCTCTATTCCATCTTTTCTAATTATTAATATAATTTATTTGAATCTCTTCATTTTCAACAACTTCAGGTATTTGCACTTCAAATGCTTGCACTTCTTTCGGAAGAAGTATATCAACATTTATATCCTCAACAAGAGTATCTTCACTATCAATAAATCTCATTTTCTAGGATTTTTATTCTTTGAACTAATAGGTTGTCCACGCTTCAAGCGTGTCAGAGTATTATTAGCAGGTTGTTCTTCAGGAACTTCAATACGAATAGGCGCATTTACTGCCGATATATGTGATTTCGTTACTCGTTTAGGATTAGCAAATGCATCGGGTAGCCGATTTGCTAAATTTTGAAGATGAATTATTCTTTGAACTTCAAGTTCAAAATCATTTGATTTAAGATCCATATGAGAAAGTGACGGAACACTCCATATTAATTTCTTTTCCAAAATTATATTTCTATTCTCTCCCCCTAATTTTGGGAAAATGCTTTCATCAAAATGACAATCTGCAAAGCGTGCAGTAAACATATTTCCAGTTAATGGCTCAAGATATTTAATTATTGTAGGAGATTCATAGCCAACATAAATTTCTAATCTCCTTTGAGGACTCATTTTTGTCTTCTGTGGTGGAGCCATTGGTATATATTCCGCATAACCAAAAACTCTAAGATGGGAAATATTAGGTTCATGACCAGAAGTTAATTGTAATGGAGAATAATCGTGGTAACTTATTGGTCTTAATTTTATAAGATTTGTTGCATGCAATATTGCATAACCCCATACTGTATTAGGGAGATTTGTTCGCATAATTAATGGTTGTGCAATTAATTGCAAATGCTTAATAAATGATTCTGCTAGACCATTTTGTGTATGAACATATGCTACAGGATGTTCAACTTTTATCCCAATTGACATACAATAATGATTGAATGTCTTAGATGTAAATTCTCCATCATTATTAAGGCGAATTGTCTCAATGGGAAAAACAGGAAATTGTGCACTTAATCTTATAATTTAGGCAAGTAATCTTGCAAAAGCCATATTTTTTATGATAATAAACATACATCAGACCATATTGTTGAAGCATCAATTAAAAC
>CATIWQ010053274.1:0-15238 GCA_949673415.1 Euphorbia schlechtendalii | reverse complement strand
TGTAATCCAATATTTAAGGACCCGTTAGTAATATACTACAGTATACTCAATTCCACATCCGTAATAAGTTGAAATCAAGTCTGAGGACAACTGAGACCTACTCAGCAAATTGTCTATGACATACAACCATGTGACTTTGCTGTGTGGATCGGTCCAGCACCATGTTTTCAACATGTGCCCATGTTCATGATCTACTTTACCAAGTGCATAGCAACTACATTGCTATAGATCATCCAACATACAAGTCTTTCGTTTCATTCACTCCCATGATTAAAACAGCCTTGGGACATTTATGATTATCAATCAATGGATACTCTACTCATATTATAGCACAAGGTATAAATGCAGTAGATTATTGCCTTTATAATGTGACACTACATGAACCAATGCCTTTAGAACTATGGTACATCAACAATTCCAACAATTCCACCGTAGTCCTGTCGATTTTCCCTCGCCACTATTCCACTGTAGTTCCATCAATCTCCAATCTTGCCGTCGTCCTTTCACCATTTTCCGGTACTCTTCTGATTGTAGTATTTGTGGACTTGTTTGTGATTATG
The DNA here is from genome assembly GCA_949673415.1 of Euphorbia schlechtendalii. NCBI lineage: Eukaryota > Viridiplantae > Streptophyta > Magnoliopsida > Malpighiales > Euphorbiaceae > Euphorbia > Euphorbia schlechtendalii. Next base: position 14,678 of record CATIWQ010053274.1, on the reverse strand, counting down.
CTTTGATTATTATATATCAGTGAATTTGACTATTCTCCAAAAGTTTATAATATCTTTATTGTACAATACTGTACAAAAATTGTTTAAATAGTTTTTAGATTAGATCAAAACTAGTATATATGTTTTGTATATACTTTTATTGTTTAATATGTTAGAATAGATTTGTTTTATGTTTGATTATTGATCTGTTTTACCTTCGTATTGGGTAAGATATATACCAGTAGACTTTTTCTCGTTTATGTCCATGTGGATGTTTTTTCTAGTTGACTGACATTCATGTAATTTTGCTCATTCAAATTGTATAACTATTACTTTATATCAGTTTTATAGGTCTGCATGTAGTTTAATGACCTCTCTTTTGCTTCTTTTCCCCTTTAAAATGCATAAGCTAAACGAATGATTCTTCCTTTTTGTCATGTAATTCCTTATTCTTGTAGCATTTATGGACAAGGCTTAATGACCAGTTGTCTCTATTTTGCTGAAGTACCTGGCTACTCAAGCAATCAAAGTCAACAACCTTGTATTTGTCTTCGGTGTTATAGAGCTATTTCATCATAATATGCAACATTATACCTTTTTTTTTTTTTTGAAAAACTCTCGAAGAGTCGGTGTGACTCCCCGAAAGCTAAAAGTTTGAGGTGGGAGAAAATTTCGGGGTGAGGTCCCTAGCTAGGTTGGTTTCCACGCTTGCCTACAAAACTCCCGACTCTCTTTTATTAATAAAATAGTTACTATTCTCAAGAAGAGAAGAGTAACTTAAGTACAAAGAATAAATCTCGGGTTTACAAAGAGGTCCGTGGACATGAAACAAATGCTACGCCTATTACAATGAAACAAAAACCAACAAAGATGAATGTTTGCTACTAAGATATCCCCAAGGTCGAGTTTTCCTTCGAAAATCCTTTTGTTGCATCGCTTCCAAATAAACCAATTGATGATAAACCAAAGAGATGTCCCAAACTCATAAGAAATACCCGGCCGAAAAAACGCTTGCCAAACATTAAAAAACCCCAAAAGAGAATTAGGAATCGGTAGAGGAATGTCTATCCATTTAAGTGCTCCTATCCAAATTGTAGTGCTAGATCGACAGTGAAGAAAAAGATGATCAATCATCTCCACTTCATTACAAAATGAACAAATGGGATCAACGTTCGTAAGGCATCCTCTAGAAAATAGAAATGCCCGAGTTGCTAACTTTCCATGGAAGAGTAACCAGCCAAAATATTTTATTTTCGGTAAAAGACAAGCTGACCAAACTGAATTGAAGTCCACCATAGGAGCTGTCTAGACAGAGGAGTGGTAGAAAGTGTCACAATATGAGGCTACTGAGAATTGTTTAGACTACCCGATATCCCAATAAAAGCTATCATCATCAAGGCCAAATGCTAGCTGCTCCGTAGTCTCATTTACAGTCGACACATCAGCTCAAAAAAGATTCACTACTGCCTGGGGGATCCAGCTTTGGAGCTGGCAGCAGCGATCACGTTGTGTGAGACGAAGACTTTGCTTCCAAAATGGCCGGTTGAATGAGTTTGAACCAAAAAAACCGAGCATCCCACAAAAGTTGAGCATCGTTTGTTGTTGCATAAAGAGTACAGGTCTGGAAAAAGATATTGTAGTGACTTATTAGCAGTCTAATTGTCATGCCAAAAAGATGAAAAAATTCCACTTCCAATTCACACACGGCAATGGACAGAAAATTGTTCCCAATTAACCTCATTCCGGATACAACACGAGACAATCAAACGCCAAATTGGGGATAAAGTGGAGCTGTCCGCCTTAGCTAAATCCATCCAAGAAACAAATCCATAGCTAGCAACACAAATCGAGTACCAAAGTGAGTCATGATCGCCCTTTCTAATCTTCCAAATCCACTTAAAAAGAAGGCTTGAATTGATCAAGGAAAAGTCCTTGATATTTAAACCTCCAAGTCGATACGGCAAATTAATAGTAACCCAACTAATCTTGTAACTTCCCGATACATTCGAGTCACCACGCCATAAAAAATCCTCATTAACTTAGTAAGTGTAACATTAATTGATGATGGTATTTTATGCAGCGATAAAAAGTAGATAGGGAGGGAGGATAATACCGCTTTAATGAGTACGAGATGGCCGGTATAAGAGAGACAACGACCCTTCCAATTTGCAAGACGCTTTTTGAATTTGCCCACCAGCGGATCCCAACTTGACAATGGCAATCTATTGATACAAAGAGGTGAGCCAAGGTAATTAATAGGGAATTTCTCAATGTGACACCCCAGCAATGTGGCACCCGATCCTAGTAGGTCATCCGAGCAGTGAACACCAAGCAGCGTGCTTTTGTGAAAATCAATTCACAATTCGGAGAAAAGCTCGAAGCATTTGAGAATGCGAATGAATTTCCGAAGCACTTCCAAGTCTGGAGGGAGAAAACAAAGTGTATCATCAACGAATTGGAGAAGGGAAATATTTGGGTTAGAAGCATCCTCTTCAATTCTTGGAAGGAGACCCACACTGATGCTAGTGTCAATCAATTGTTTTAATCCTTCAACCGCCAGGATGAAGATGAAAGGAGAGAGAGAGGGTCCCCCTGTTTAACACCTGTGCGAATCTGGATTGGATCGAATGAAATACCATTGATGAGAATAGAGGTCGACGACGATCTTCGACAATTGGAAAGCCATGAAATCCATTTCCTATCAAATCCCATTCTGGAAAATACCGCATCAATATAGGTCCACGAAACACAGTCGAATTCTTTATGAAAGTCCAATTTCAGGACCATGCATGAACGACATCTCTAGTGAAAATTATTTATGATCTTCGAAGCTAAAACGAGCAGTCGTGGATGGTACGGCCTTTGATGAACACAAATTGATTATTAGAAATTAAGCCGGATAAAATAGATTGAAGTCTCAATGCTAGCAGCTTCGCAACAATTTTATAAACTCCATGGATGAGGGAGATAAGTCTGAAGTTAGTAAGGCAGTTTGCTCCCGGAATTTTCAGAATGAGAACTATGTGCGAGGTCTTGATCGTGTGTGGCAGATGAGAAGAAGAGTGAAAATTGGTGATGAAGCTCATAATTTCAGGCTTAAGGTCCTCCCAAAATCGTTTGTAAAAGTGGAAATTAAATCCATCCGGACCCGGCGATTTATTCTCCCCGCAATCACAAATTGCGTTCCAAACATCCTCGACCGAGAAAGGGGCTGTCAGTAAGGCATTTTGAGTTTCCGATACACGCTTGAAATTCAGTCTTCTAAGTGAAAAAGGGACCCCAGGAGTAGCCACAAAAAGGTTGCTATAATAGGAGCGGATTGCCGAGGTGATATCCATCAAATCCGTTAACAACCTATTGACTTCCAGCTGTAAAATCTGATTATTACGATGATTAGCCAACGTGAATAAATGAAAAAAGAGGTTTTTTGGTCTCCCAAAAGGGTCCATGAAACCCTTGATTGTTGATGTCGCAAATTCTCAAGATTACGTCGAAGATTGTGAAGAGTGTTTTTTTCCACAGCAAGTTGAGTAGAATTGGCAACCGTAAGGGGATGTGAAACATCGCTTGAAGTCAAATTTAAAACCACTGTCTCCTGCTCCTTAATTCTCTTCTCAAGATGACCGAAGTTAGACGCAGCCACGGACCAATCGATTTACTCAAAAGTTGAAGTTTATAATTAATGTCACTGCTGCCGTGCCTATGGCAGATTACAGCCCACTGATGCTTGATAAAAGGAGTAAAGCTAGGCTCATCCCACCATAAATTAAGAGAACGAAAAGGCCTCGGTCCCTTGCGAATGCTCGGTCTTAATCTAAATAAGATGGCTAAGTGGTCCGAGAGACAATTGTCGAGGATGGAAATAGTCATCGATGGCCAAAAATCCAAAAGCTCACAAGATGCTAACACCCAGTCAATGCACGAATAAGCAATACTATTGTGCCACGTGTAGTTATGGCCATGTAAGGGAAGGTCCTAAACCTCGGAATCACGCACAAAATCTTGGAATGAACTCATGCTAGCATATACCCTTCCACTAGACCTTTCCAACGCTTCCAACACCTCATTGAAGTCACCAGAGATTAACAAATTATTATAAGTATGAACAAGAGGCAGCAGCTCCACCCATATAGCATTTCGAATAACGCTATCCATCGAACCATAAACAACAAGCAAATGAAAGGTAAATTGGGCTAGCTAAATGCGGAGAAGAGCCCATCTACTAGTCGATTGAATCACAAAAGAACGGATACAAGATGAATTCCAAGTTAGCAAAATACCACCTGAGGCACCTTGCGATGGGACAGTAAAATGTTCAAAGTTGTTGTGACCCCAGAAAGATTTAACTACTAATTCCAGAACCGAGCATGCTTTAGTCTTAATAATAACCAAGAAATCTACAATATGATTAAGTAACTTAGAATGAATAAATCGATGCTTAGTCGCGTTGCCAAGCCCACCTCTACAGTTCTAACAAATAAGGTTTAAAGACATTAAAAGATTCAAAAAACCAAAAGTTACCCTGAGATGCCCTCATCATACAGTGGAGCCTGAGTCCAAAGCTCGCAATATGACGTCCTTGTGCCTCTCTTTGAACAAACCCAACTTGGTTCCCATGTCAACTGTCATCACATTTTCATTGATCGGATTTTCACATGATAGGAGAATAATTCTATTCATATTGCTGATATCTAGGCTAGAAGAGGAGGTGAAACTTGGTTAGGTTTTGGGTACCACTACGATGCTGTTAACAAGGGAATTATGTAGCTGCGACAACGAAATACAATGCCTTTCCAAAGCGGTGGTAGAAGGTATAGGCCTATCACCTTTCCAATAGCTAGAGGGCGAGATAGGGACACTGTTTGAAGGGGAAGAATAGTCCTCATTGACTGAATCCGAGATAGCAGTTCCATTGGCACAAGTAGAGCACGAAATCGCTTGACGAAACTTAACGTGGATCAGGAAAGAAGTATCACCTTTCATTAACATCAGTTTACAATCACAGTAATCCAAGGGGGCTGAAATAAGATAGGAAATTACATCCAAACGGTTAGGGAATCTAAAGTCGAAGTCAAAGTAAATTATTTTGCCAAACAATCCCCCCAAGTGTAAAAGCAAGTTTCTAGATAACATGCTCGGTGGTAGACTAAGAAAATCCACATAAACCAAACATTCGCTTGGCGTGAAGTTTGATGTAAATTTCATCACATCCAATAATAAATCTATGAGGAAAAGCCAATCGATCTTGAGAAACACCAACAACGCATTGTTTGAGTGAAAGGAGATAAGTACCTGCTCACCACCCATTGGTGCGATAAACCTTGTTGTGAAGTTGTGTTCTTTTATTATGTCAGAATGCCTAGGGATAATCGATAAATCTTTAACTCTCACTATGCAAGAAACTGTAGTCCAGTCCGCAACTTCAAAGCTGTCATCAACCATCACTGTAATTGGTTCCTTTTTCCTTGCTACAACCTCAGCATACGAGCGGCTACCTCTGGTGGAATCATGAAACCTGTTTGTGGATTTAGTCTTGCTGATAGACTGTACCTGTTGCTGATTACCTAGTGCAGGTGGAGATGGCCTTCTCCGATTATATCTAGCCTTGAAAGCACGAAGATGAATGGTGCCGATGGTGACAGCGTTCAGGCGAACAAGGCTTCGTGAAGGGGAATAGATCCATCAATTAAGAAGAAGCCAAAATTAAGATTTCGTGCATTACGTTTCAAGGCTATGTAAACGGAGCCATGAACGCCATATTTGGAGAAGATGTTTTGTAGGGTTGAAGCATCATGAGAGGTGGGGAAGTTTTCGAAATAGATTTTGGCTTGAGTTCGGGGGAGACGGGAGGTAGGATGTGGGCGGTGGTTGATAGGGTAGTTGTTCGCCGGAGGGGGTAGGGGAGGTTAAGTGTGGTGGTGGCTATGGTTAGGTTTGGGGAGGGACTCCATTTTCAAAGAAAATAATACTTGTAGTTTTCTTGATTACAGTTGTTGCTGTATTCTGGAAGGGTTTTGTTTACCATTAACATTACCTTTGTGCTTAAGCTTGGTTGAGACATTTTGTCGAACACTTGGTCTACAGGTGAACCTTCAGAACTGAAGAGCAAAATGGATCAGGAATAGGTTGCTCCCTAAAGCAAACAAGAAGTAACTAACAGCTTCTTTGTTCTTCTGTCAGTGAAAGTATCAAAATCAGTCTGTAAGTCGATGGAAGATTGGTAGTGGGTTGAGGCAGTGGACTGAAGGAGAAAAGACTTGCTTAGTGGATCGAAAGAGAAAAGACTTGCTTAAAAGCAAAATGTAATGAACAGAGCGGAAGATTCAATCTCTAGCAATTTCATTAGAAACTCCACCAACATTCAAAGATTCAATTTAGCATCCATAGAAAACCAGAAAAATCTCAAAACGAAATCATCAATTAGTGCGTATTTTAGTTTCCTTTCAAGATCCGCCGGGATTTGTTGAGGCTGGAAACAAGTTGACCGGATCTATAGAGATCGGAGCTGTTAAAGCCGGATCTGTTACGGCCTGAGCTTGAGGGGATGCCGGGGCTGTGGGGGACGTCGGAGCAGTCGCTGGCCGAAGCTTCTGTGGTTGGCTTAGACCGGATCTGTAGAGATAGGAGCTTCTAAGCCGGATCCATTGCGGCTTGAGCTTGAGGGGACGCCGTGGTGGAAAAGAAGCAGCTAGATCCTTGGCTTCATCGGGTTACCATTGCAGCAGCAACTAGAACTTGATCTTCAATTCATCAGATATTTGGTGGCAGATGGGTTCATTACTGTAAGGATTTTTCATCTAAAAATTAATCACAAAGGTGGAAACGATTAAAATTTCTCAAATCCGGAATAAGATCTTTTTTCAGGAACGATTCGAATGGTTTAAAAAATGATGAGATTGCATAAAATAAAACTCACCTGAAGTCTCTTTTGAGACGGATGAAACAAAGCTCGCAAGGAGAGAGCTTCTCCAATGTCACGTGCACGAACCACTCTTGATTCGGAACCGATGCTAGTCAAAATTAATGAAAAAAACAACTCATTGAACTTAATTAATTATAAAGAAAAAGGGGCGGCTCCTTTTTTTTTGTAAAAAAAACACACAAAAAATTTACTGTGCATACCTATATATATATATATGCACGTCCCACTTTTTTTAATTAAAATTAATGAAGTATTATCTTTAAGTAGTACATATCATGTATACTTCTTATTTGATTTTTAATTAACCATTTAACATATATCCAATTAGAATTAGGATTATGTTGGGTTAGGTTTATTTATAAATTGATCTCAATTAAAAGACTATTTAATAATTAAACCCATAGATTTAATTCCTTAAATTTATTTTAATTGTCAACTTTATAAATTTTCAATTTAACCCACATGTTAATTAAAACTTCTATACTTTAATTTAATATAATGAATAACATAAACAACTTTATTTTAAACCATTATTTCAAATTAAATATTTCTTATGTTGTAAAGATTATTTAATTAAATTGACTTCATATGTCAAATAATTAATAATCACTCTTTCATCATGTCTGGTAACATTACATGTACAAGAGATCCCGAATCAGTGATTCAAAGTGCACGATCCTTTGGGTCTGTCCTTATGTTGGTAATGGGCTTTGCCCATAGACTGTAAGCGGATTCTAGCAAACCATTACAGTCCCCAATTGGGACAGAATACAGCCGTATTAAAAGACACCGAACCCAGTAGTTATCTTACAAAGTCCTTTACCTATTGACATCGATATAATGAACAGAGGCATGTACCGTCGCCCTCTCTAGCATTTCATAATATTTCTTGATCTAGAATGAAATGATTCTTTCAAATAAGTTCTCAACTCATTTGGACATGTCTTAATCCCTTTCATTCATCAAGTAGCCAGTGATTCAATTCGATTTGCAAACCGAATGGCAATCCTATCACTTCAACACTACTACTAACATGGTCATGAAATATATCGAGCATACCCGTACTTAAAATCCAATATTTAAGGACCCGTTAGTAATATGCGATAACATATTCAATTCTACATTAATAATAAATTGAAATCAAGTCTAAGGACTGTTGAGATCTACCTAGCAAGTTGTCTATGACATACAACCATGTGACCTTGCTATGTGAATCGGTCCAGCCCCATGTTCTCAACATGTGCCTATGTTCATGATTTATTTCTCAAATAAATCAACCAACATACAAGCCTATGGTTTTATTGATTCCCATGATTAAAACAGACTTGGGACATTTATGATTTATTATCAATGGATACTCTAATCTAAATATAGCACAAGATATATAATAGAAAAGATTAATGCCTTTAAAATGTAACACAAAATGTAACTCGTCTATTACATATCAATAACACATGTCTAGAACTAGGGCACACCTAACACATATCACCCAATTTCACACTTCATTTGCTTGAGTTTTGCTTACATTTTTGTTTTTCTCACCCATCAAACTTAATTAATCCTTCTCCATCTACAAGGTAATTTTTTTAATTTATAACTGTTATTATTTTGTTAGTGTAAATGTAAAATATTAAGCTAATGTTGCTTCTTTTTTGCAATTTGTAGGATTAAGATTAATATCTACTTAATTGAAGGTACGTACTTTATTTACATTATATAAAGTAATTTTTTGTACATATATTTACATATTCTTACTCTATTAAATGAGAAATTAATTATAGTTAGCAAATATAATAGTTTGTAGCTTACATGAATAGAAATGGATGCTAGATAAAATAACTATAATATTTGCATGTCTTAATTTGAATGTGTTAAACAATAATTATTATGATGGAAATTAGAGTAATTTAAGATATTGTTAGTTTGGTTTCATCACAAAACTAATTTATTAATTAGTCTTTTATAATAAAAATTAAATAATACAAAATTTAGCATTACATATAATGGATAGAAAATGGATATTAGATAAAATTACAATAAAATTACTATAAAGTTACTATCAGAAAATGGATATTATATTAAAAAATAATTTAAACTTATTTATTAATTTTTAAAAAAACCAGATTATATGTATTGTGTTTGGTAAATATGTTGAGGCTAGACTAGGGAAATTGAAAACCTGTTGGATTATCATATAATAAGATAAAGTAAAACTGTACATGAAAGAGCTGTAGTAAAAGAATCATTATATTGTATTTTAAACTATTGTTTATCTATATGTTCATATTTTAACTTGATTTTTTTATTTCTTCGAATTTATAGTGTGTTAATATTTATCAACTATAGTAAATTAATTAGTTAGTTTTCGTAATTGGCATATTCGAAGGTGCTGTTTTAGTTATACTAAACATATTTGTAGATTCTCATTTCCTCCGATTATATTTGTATCGAATTAGCAAAAACTCTATTTTGTGATCCTTATATTTTAATCGATATTTTGCATATAATTAATTATTTTGACAGTAAATTTTAACACTTTCTTTTCTTTACGAATGAGCTGCAGTCTTTATTAATTGACCTATTATGAGATAATTGTGATCCTCACATTGTTTTATTGACACATCAAATTTTTTCATTATCAAGTCACCCAATAAAATTACCTGAATATATTATGACATGCTTCGGTTTACTTTGGGTATGAGTGTTATATACATTTGTTATAAAAATTGCTAATTTTATAGTGATTTTATGTGGGAAACATGATGAATTATATGTTTTTTCTTTTTGTTGCAAGGACAAATGGATAATATTGGAAGATCTCAACAAATTATTAATCCCAAACCACTAGACCCTCGTGTGCTACGTTTACAACATAAACATAAATCGCAAAACATATGGCAAGGGGAGGTAAAATCTAACACCATTGAACTATAATTTGAGATAAATTCGAAGAAATATAATAATTAATTTGTATGGATAAAGAATGTCAGAAAAATATCAGTACAAAAAGGCGAAGTTGGGGAACTCTTAGATTCCATACCCTGGAGAATATATCAAAAGCTAATAGAATGCGGCTTTGACGGAGTGATCAAAATCGGTACAATGAAAGTGGATCATCGGTTGATTGCAGCATTGGCAGAAAGATGAAGGACAAAAACATATACATTCCACTTAACTGTTGGTGAAACAGCAATAACCTTACAAGATGTTCAGGTCTTAACCAGATTGCATGTAGATGTAGATTACAGGGTGGACCACACATCCTTTTAATCTTGTAGACACATGCTTCCAGTTATTGGGAGTTTCTCCGACGAACACCGAGAATGCTGTATCGGGAAACTCAATAAAATTAAATTGGTTTAGGGATACCTTTGCCAACCTACCCCCAAAATGCCGATGAAGTTACAATTGAACAGTATACTCATGGTAATATTATGAGTATAATTGGTTTGTTGCTCTTTAATAACACAACAAGTAACAGTGTACATGTGATGTGCTTAAGATTGGTGGAGCATTTAACTCCAGATGGTGTTGGTAGTTATGCATGGGGAGTGGCTGTGCTTGCAAATATTTATCGGGAGCTTCATAAAGCCACAGATTCAAAGAAGAAACAAATGGATGGATCCCTTCAACTTGTACAAGTTTAGGCTTTTGAGCGAATCAAGATTATATCCCCAAAATTGAAGCAACCATACACCCCATCAAACTTTGGACCACATGTCATGAAGTAAAAATTAATCCTTTTTATTTAATTCGTAAAGTCTGACCTTAAATTATATAAGAGAGAGTGATATATCTTAACAATGAAATTGTATTGCAGGTGGAATTTCGCAAAAGAATTGAGGGTCGATTTGGAACAAATTAGATGACGGCTAGATCGTTTAGAAACCGATAATGTATGATTTAGTATATATTAATTTAAATGCATTAGACACATGGTTCATTATATTTTGGTACTATAAGCCTTTGAACTTTATAGTTAATTAAAAAGTTAGTAACTTTATACTAGCAAATATGAGTTTATTATATTTTGATTCATTGCAATCCTTTGTTTTATCATATTTTGAACTCTACACCTGCATTTTTCCCTTTAGTGTTACATTTATAGGACAAAGGACATTGAATTAAATATGGCTAGTTTGATTATATATAACCAAATATATTATAAATACCAAAATATATAACACATATTATTTTTCTATAAAATGAAACTAATTTTAGTAATGAATGTTTCATGCAGTTTGTGTGAAAACCGTAAAATAACATTCTTGATTTGTTGCCACAATATTGTCGTGATGGGTTGGACGTATGGAAAGCAGTTGTACCAATCATATGCTTTAGTATAATCGAGTTTCATCACCTGGACCGTTGTATGCGATGATTTGGAATGGATCAACCTATACCAAATGATATAGATAAAAACTTGTGGACGCTACAAATAGTCAAATTAATTGGGTACGGGGACACTGGCTGGGCGGCAAAACATTCCCAATACATACATTTGTGAATTTGTGTAGGCAAAGGTTGATTGTCGATCCACATCAATATCAGTGGATGGGTCTACAACGGCTATGTCAATCCGAATATATGTAGTGGTACAAAAGAATAACTAGGCATTGGATTAGTCAAGCTGGTGCTAAAAGTAATACATTGGTACGTATGTTTTTTTAAAATTAAAAGCGAAATTTGTTTATACTTGAATATTGTTTATGGTATTCAATGTTATGTTTATGACATCAACGTTATATTTATGACATTAATTTGTTTTATTCTTGAATATTGTAGGAAGACTGGCTTGAAAATATTTACTCTATGGAAGAGGGTCAATTCGAACGTGAGCGTGTTAAGACTATTGTGAGGAGCATGCTTGGTGGTTTAAACGCAACAAATCAATGAACTACATGTTGCTCCCCCACATTTGCATATGAAAATTTTCCACTTCTCTCTCAAGATATTAGAGAACGACGTCGAGCAACTTTTGAGCAAAGAAGAACGTCACTTCCTGACTTGCCATATCCAATGGGAATTAATCGAATTCCAGGACCTCATTTTTTCCCTGTTCACCATGAACCGGTTACTCCTGTTCAACATGGACAAGCCGGTCCAAGTTCAAACATTCATGAGTAGCAGAGATGGGGGAGGGTTCAACAATGACCTTTAATGATTTATCTCGAACGATCAACGTGGGTGATTTTCCTCAACAATGGACAGTGCCAACTTTTGGACAAAGCGAATGCAGCTCCTAATCTTAGAGGGGCCAAGAAAATCTGGCACCTGAAGATTTTTCCTAGTTGCAAACCCCGATTCAACAATTTATTAATCCATTTGGGAATTTAAATTTTGATGCGTATGGACACACAATTATGCCAAAAGTCGGAATGATTGGTCACAATTATGAGTTCGGCTCTTCGAGTGATGCTATTTACAACAATGAAGACACCAACATTCCATATGAGGGTCGAGGTCAGACGAGATTAGATTTGTCTGCCGCATACAACATGGTTGATCATCAAGAGATACAACAAGAATATTTGCAACCGTTGCAACAAGAAAATGAAATTCTCCCGGACTTAAATTTTGCACCTCCTACAGTAACCATGGGTGGTAGGCATATAACTAACCCACAATGTTATGCTTGTTTAACTCCTCCACCGAGAGGGAATAGAAGAAATAGGGGAAATCGATGATGGTTGATAAATTTTTGTATAAAATGAAACATTTGGTATTATAAATTTTTGTCATGCTCTTATTTCCAATTTTATTTATTTATTCTATTCGTTTAGCTATAATAAAACTCATTTATTATATATATCGTAAACATAAAATAGATTTCTTAAGTATAAAAATAATAAACTACCAAGTGGAACTTTAATTCTCATGCCTTAATTAAGGCATTCACGTCCCCTCTTTTCCTTCTTTCTTTTTTCTGATTTTTCTATTTTTTTAAATTAAAAAATAATAATAATTAAGATAAAATTTTTAATAATTCCCTTTCTATATAAATTAATTTTAATATATATATAAATAAGAACATGCCATATTATACAAAATTTATAAAATGAAGTCCCTTTTTTCTTTTGCAAGCTGGATTAACAATCAATGTCAACGCATCTACCTAGGGCCAATAGTCTTCATGATGTAAAGGCTGAAATGGATAGTCATAGACTCGTGAGTTTGCTTCCAAAGTATGCACGCGATCAACAAAATCGAATAAGTCTCGACGCAATCGCTTACATGCTTCAATTGCTAACTATAATTAATTTCTCATTTTACTAAACCTAAAAGCATAATAGAGTAAGAATATGTAAATCTATGTATAAAATTAATTTGTAGAATGTAAATAAAGTACATACCTTCAATTAAGTAGGTATTAATTTTAATCCTACAAATTGCAAAAAAAAGAAGCAACATTAGATTAATATTTTACATTTACACTAACAAAATAATAACAATTATAGATTAAAAAAATTACCTTGTAGATGGAGAATGATTAATTAAGTTTGATGAGTGAAAGAAAAACAGAATTGTAAGCAAAACTCAAGTAAATGAAATGTGAAATGGGGTGAGGGGGGTTTATATGGTAAAAAAATTGATGCCAATCAAGGCACGCCAATCAAGGACTGGCATGTGCTGCAATTGAGGTAGCAGTGCATCGACTGCTGCTCATTGAAAACAAGCTTGTCAAGCCCGTTTTCAGTGAACAGTGACCGGGTGGCAAAAATGTCACCCGATCACTGTTTGCATGTGATTTTTTTTTAATTTAAAATAATTAAAGACTGAATTGACAGTCCGTTTTTCAGTGCAATATGAAAAATGAACTGTCAGTCCCGATTTCATGGTGGTTAAAAATATGCCTTCTATCGACATATTTCTTAACCCAACCCTTTATATTTACAAATTTTTACAATAAGCATTTTTCTAGGTCATTTTCCCAATTAATTATATTTAATTTTAATTAATTATTTTTAAGTGTATGATTTTATATAAATATAAAAACAAATGATAAACAATACGATTTGGTGAAAGAATGACTTACAAATTTTAAAACAAATTGAATTAAATTCGAAATAATTCATAGTTTTTGAGTTAGATAAAAAGTTACAGATTTTATTTATAGTTTATGCAACTACATTTTTACAAAATTATGTTATACAATTATAATTTAAACACAATATATCAAACAAAAAAAATTAAATTCATTTGTTACAAATTTAAGTGCAAATAATTCAATGTTAATTCGGTTAGGGAAGCTTACAGTCAGCTCAGGGATAACATAGTGTGGTTCCCCGGTTTGAATTCTAAACTGAATTTTTGGAACTCGGAATGGTTATTACCTTCTGTAGGGGAGAGATTGAATTTATCAAGGACTGATCGGACAAAGCAAACTGATTTGGTGACTGATTTCATAGAAAATGGCAACTGGACAGCAGCACTTCCGCCTACTCTGCCGTCAATTGTTTGTGATGAAATTCGACGAGTGCGTCTCAACGGGTATCTCGAGGATTTGTGTTTTTGGAGGCCAGCTACTGATGGTACTTTCTCTGTCAAGTCATTTTATCAGTGGCTGCAACCACATCATCAGCCTTGTCATATTTCCAGTAAGATATGGCATAAGTCCATTGCGCCTTCGCACTCGCTAATTTGTTAGAAAGTGATTCATGGCTGCATTCCCACGCACGATGCGCTCAGGAAAAAAGGCATGATTATCGTCTCTAATTGCAGTCTATGCAACCAACACTACGAAGATGCGGATCACCTTTTCATTGGCTGTTCTTTC
>CATIWQ010053258.1:0-12197 GCA_949673415.1 Euphorbia schlechtendalii | reverse complement strand
AGTTTATCACCTCGTCAAGATCTCTCCCATTGTGGCTCACCAAGCAAGATCACCAATAGAGGGTATTTCATAGACGTATTCAAGCAAAGATTCGGATTTAGATTCAGGTTTAGGGTTCAGTTTAGCATGAAGATCAATGTTTGGTTCTGGGAAGGTTTTTGAGATGGTAGATCAGTAGAATGTGTTAGGGGGAAGTGATTAGGGGGTTCGTGTTAGGCTTGTGGCCCAGAAGCTAGGCTCAATTCAGGCAATGCAGTTCCATACCCGTCCTAGGAAGCAAGAGGATCGGTTATCTGATTAAGAGCTCATCGGGAATATATAAGGTCTCATTGCATTAGTCATCCTATGGTTAGGAGACCAGGCTCTACGCCTCACACATTCCCATCATCTAATGGTTATCCTTGTGCGCTAGTGGCCTGCAAGCTTTTCAGCTAGTGGGGCAGCTGCGCAGGCCCGAGTCCAAACATGCCGTGTTCATTTAGGGTCCACTCACAATGGGAAATACTTCCTTGCTCCGCTCCATGCATTTTTCCATATGACTTCTCAAAGAAGCGTATGTTGGCACTGATAGCAAGTCTACGGATGGCTCGAGAAAAGTTGTGTGCCCAAAAGGAGTTGTTATGGAAGAGGAAGTCCAGGTTGTGACTCTTGAGGTGGTGGTTGCTTCTGCCAAGCATAAAGGGAAGGCGAAGATGTTCATCCAAGACGAAACTGAATCTGAACCTATAGAGGAACAGGTACGGGAAACCATCTCGGCTATCACTAAAGCCCTAGTTGTCCTAATGAAGAAGGAGGGAGGCGTCGAGGAGAGCCTGTTAGCTGCAACGGTAAATATCATCTCCAAGGCCATCATCAAGGAGGAGAAGACCATTCTTGCTAAGCCCGCACTTGAGGAGCTAGCCACCAAAATGAAGAAGACCCTTCGCATGTGGAGGGGAATGATGCTAATGATGTAATTTTTAATATTAATAACATTTTTTATGTTAACAACTCTACCTACGAGGCTTTTCAATCAATGAATCCAAACTTTGCTTACTTTTGTGATGTTTCACCAGATGGCAGCATGCATTTTCATGATCATGTGCATAATGTTTTTAACATAACTGATACTTCTTTGCATGATATAAATTTGGGTACGGATGAGTCACCTAAAATGGTGATGATTTAGAGTAACTAACTCCCAAGGAAGAGCATGAGGTAACAAATGTACTTAGAAAACACATGGTAGCGTTCGCCTGGTCATATGAAGACATGCCTTGGGTTGATAGAGAAATCGCCGAGTATAGAATTCCAACTGATCCGCGAGTCAAACCTGTCAAGGAAAAGTTGTGAAGACTTCGACCTGAGTGGGCTGAGAAGGTGAAGGTAGAGGTAGCCAAGCAGATGAAAGTTAAGTTCTTGGAAGTAGTCGAGTACCCACATGGTTAGCCAACATTGTTCTGGCTGCGAAGAAGGATGGGAAGGTTTGGGTATGTGTAGACTTCAAGGACTTAAACAAGACCTTGCCAAAAGATGAATTTCCTCTACCTCATATAGACGTATTGGTTAACAACGCTGCTCAGGCCGCTATGTACTTATTCATGGATGGCTTCTTGGGGTATAATTAAATCCTAATGGCTATAGAAGATAAGATCAAAACTACATTCATCACCGAGTGGGGGGTTTATTACTACAAGGTCATGCCTTTTAGGTTGAAAAATGCCGGGGCAACTTACCAAAGAGTTCCAATGGCCCTACTACATGACTTAATCCATAAGTTAGTCGAAGTATATGTTAATGACATGCTAGTCAAGTCCAACACAAAAGAAAAGCATCCAGCAGTTCTTAACAGATTCCTTACTCGAATTGAGAAGTACAAACTCTGCCTAAACCCGAAGAAAAGCATATTTGGGGTGACCCAGGCAATCTTCTGGGGTATATCATGAGTCAAAGGGGCATAGATATAGATCTAGACAAGAGCAAAGCCATTAGGGAGATGTCAATACCGAAGATGGAGAAAGAAGTGCGGTCATTCTTGGGATCTTTACAGCATGTTAGCAGATTCATAGCTTGTTTGACTACCATCTGTGAGCCAATCTTTAAGCTACTACAGAAGCAACAACCGTTGGTATGGAATGACCAGTGCTAGATTGCATTCAAGAAGATCAAGCAATACTTGGTTAAACCTCCTATCTTGAAGCCTCCTATGCTGGGGTGCCCCTTATTCTCTACTTAGAGGTCGAAGAGTCATCTGTAGGGGCAATACTAGTGCAAGAGCATGAGGATAAAAGGGAGCATGTGATATACTACCTGAGCAAGAAACTGTTAGAGTATGAAACCCACTACACGGTGGTAGAAAAGATATGTGCTGCAATGATATGGCTAACTAAGAAGTTGCGCATGATTTTCAATCTTATCGAGTGCAAGTAATGGCTAAGGTTGATCCCATGAAGTACTTGTGCCAATCTCCCACATTGGCGTGCAAACTTTCCTAGTGGTTGTTGCTCCTCTTTGAATTCGACATTGAGTATATCACGTGGAAAGTCATCAAGGGCCGAGTGGTTACCGAATTCTTAGCCAACCAGGTGTTAGACTCCGATTACGTGGAAAAAATACCAGACGAATAGTTATCCTTAGTAGAGGAAGTCAAGAAGGAGTGGACCATGTACTTCGATGATGCCATGAACTGCAAAGGGGAAGGCCTAGGTGTAGTCTTGATCACACCTTAGAATGAAGTCATTTCATTATCTAAACGCTTGGAATTTCCAATTATAAATAATGGGGTAGAATACGAAGCTTGTTTATTCTGCGTAGAAGTACTGAGAAAAGTCAGAGCCAAGGAAGTCTTGGTCATTAGAGATTCAGTAAGTGACCGGTGATTGGGAAATTAAGAAAGAATTACTTCACCCCTATCTTGAAGCCGTCTGGGTAGCCTCCGTTAAATTTGATAAATGCACTTCTGCTACGTACTGTGGGAAGATAACCAAATGGCAGATTCTTTAGCCACTTAGGTCTCCATGTGCGAAGGGCCCCATACATAACCCATCAAACCATTAGTTGTGCAGGATGTAGTGATGGTTTATGAAAACTCGGATTTAGGTTGCTGGCACTTAGAAATTGTCCACTTTCTATGGGACGTGGTTTATCCTGACGGTGACCAATTCTAAGTGCACCTCTCTACGTTGTTTAGTTATCCAGTTACGTCTCCTTGATGATGACTTGTTCTGGCACGCTTCGGAGGGTTTGTTGCTTAGATGCTTGAATGAGAACGAAACGCTACTCATAATCTGACGAATGCACGTGGGTGATTGCAATCCGCACATGAATAGCTTAGCTCTGGTAAAAAAGATCCAACATCAAGGATATTATTAGACCATTATGGTTATAGATTGTGTAGCAGAGGTTAAGAGGTGCCACAAATGTCAGATCTATGGAGACTTTGGCCATCTACCACCCTCAGAACTTAACAACTTATATACTCCTTGGCGATTCTCGGCTTGGGGGATTGATATAATTGGAGAGATTCGCCCTTACTCTAGTAATGGATATAGATTTATCATGGTGGTAGTTGATTACTTTTCCAAATGGGTAGAAGATGAATCCTACTTCAATATCACCGCCAAGAAAATGGCCAAGTTCATAGAGAAGCACATCTTCACTTGTTATGGGATTCACCACCATATTATCTCGGATAATGGAGTTCAATTCCAAGGGGCAACGACAGAGCTCATTTAGAAATATGGTATTGAACATCACCGCTCTAAACGATATGGACAACAAGCTAATGGGGCAGTTGAGGTGGCTAACAAATCCATGAAGAAAATCTTGAGTAAGATGGCGACTACTGAGATTGGGCAGATAAGCTACCTTTAGTAGTATGGGGTTACAAGACAAGCATGCGAACTCTAAAAAATCAAACTCCTTTCTCATATGTAAATGAAATGGATGCAGTTCTACCGATATAAACGGAAGTGGGATATTTAAGAATAGCCCTGGAAGCCAAGTTAGTAGAGTTGGAGTGGGCTAGAGCTAGATTTGAACAACTTAACATGATTAATGAGCATCATCTCAAAGCCTTGGTTCACTTATAAATGTACCAGCAACGGATGATCAGGGTGTACAATAGTAAAGTCAAGCATCAGAGGCAACCCTTGAAAGCAGGAGACTTATTACTGAAATAGCTAAGACCTTCGAACGTGGACGTCATAGGGAAATTCAGGCCTAATTGGGAAGCTCCGTTCGTGATCAAGAAAGTGCTAAGCAGAGGAGCAGTAAAGATCAATCAAGACAAGTTTGTTAACCAGATCAAGCAAGACATGCTTAAGCGCTACCACGTTTAGGAAAAGAAATAAATCTAGAAAAGCGGTACAAATAAAAAATGATATATGTAAATAAGCTAGTCAACTAACACTTGGTTGTTGAGAAAAAATTAGTGCTTTTTTTCGTAAAATAAGATAAATAGTCCATTGAGTTGAAAACCCAAAATGGGTGGCTCAGGCAAAACATACGACAATGAGTGAAAAATAAATTCATTAGTTAGAAAACCCGAGAGGGCTAGTTAATAACAAGAGTCAGATCATTTAGAATGTGTGTACTTCGATTTATTTCATCAATAAAGATATCATTTCTTGCTGAAAATATTCATGCGTATATTTATAAAATGTATGAATGCCAATGGTGAAAATGTCAAAAGTAGGAAACAAATATTTTACATTTTAATTCGTTCAACACTTTGTACTTAGGAAAAGAAAAGACAAAGAAATCCGAGAGAATCGTACCATATTGGTACATTCTAAGCAAAAGTCGATTAGATTTCTTAGATAAATAAAGTAACATCATTCTCGACAAGTCATTAGGCTGGCTCTACCTATAGCTATAAGGGCTCAACCCACCTTCCTCCCTCGACCACTCGATCATCACCGAAGAATACTGCTCAGAATCTATCAGAGACCTAATCTCTTCCAACCATCCACGGTAAAATCTACCAGTCTTTGTAGTCACAGCCGCCCCGTAATCAAGGTAAATAAAATGAGTGTGATGTATCCATAGGACCAGTAATCTATTTGGCCAAGAATGATGCCACTCCGAAAAACCCTAGAGGAGCAAATACTGCATGGTATCCTTTGGCACCTCCCATATTACCTGCATAAGCAGCTGGGTGAATAGAATGTAGAGAGATATAAGTCCATCCGTAAGATCCCGTAGCCGTGATGATCATATGTTGGTAAGCCGAGTAGTCAAGATGAGTTTCATCGCTCCTGATATAATGATATAATGGAGATGTTCCTTAAGGCCTCTTATTGAAGAAACGCACTCATAAACCTCTGATCAGTGTATAAGATTGATAGAATGGGTTTCTAGTCAATCTTGATACATTATGGCGAGTGGTGTTATTCTTGAACAAGTCTAATTTCAAGATAGTTACGGCTATTACATGAGCTAACACTTAATCCGAGCTCAATAAACTAGATGGTACTTAACCTGATAGAAGGAGTGTATTGTCTTCGTTACCACTGCAGAACCGGATCAAGATAGGGACGTGACATTTAGAGTATCGGGGAATCATACGCCTTTGCTAGAAAGCCCATTTGATTATCTAGAGCCATCAGGTTCCATATCGGTCTGGAACACTGAGCCTAAAGGTTCTAGGATTAGAAGTAAAGTTTAGATTAACCTCTGGCAGCTCTATACTTCAGGATCATACGAGGTCACACACTTTGGGTCTTTACCAGACTAAGTAAAGAACCTATAGACTGGGTCTATGCTGAGAATATTTATTTTGTCAAATTCGTTGGAAGAATTATTAATTGGTTAGACCAAATTAACAATTAAAAGGATTAAAGGAGAAAATTGGGAAAATTGCATGGAGCGAAGCAAGGGAATTTTTCCTGTTGTGAGTGCGCCCCAAACGAACACGGGTTGTTCGGAGTGCGGCCTGCATGGCTACCCCGTAAGCTGAAAAGCTGACGGGCTGCTAGCAAGAGGGCTAAGCCCACGAGCACTAGCAGTGTAGCAAGGTAGCAAGCGCTGCCCATGGCAGCGCTTGCGCGGGCCTGCCACCTAGGCCGGTGAGCGCTTGCCCACAAGCCAGTCTTGCGGCACAAGGCAAGCCCAGGTTTTTTGGATGGGATTTTTCCCATCCCACATTGTTAAATGAGGGGACTTTTTCACTCCCATCTCCCTATAAATAGGCCTCCCCTCTCCTCCTTATTCTGTACTTCAACTCAACCTTTCTCTTTGAGTTTGACATCTTTTCTTTGGGAGATTTTACGAGATCCTCCACTAGTTTCTCTAAGTGACGAAGAATTTTTTTAGAAGGCTCTTTCTATTTTGAAGTGAGCCTTCTTGGTTAATATATTCGGGTTGGTCTTCGAGCGGTCTAGCAGCTGTTGTCTACCAACGGGTTCTATCTAAGTGGAGGTTTTGGTCAGTGAAGATCCATGTGGATCAATTGTAGAGGCTATCCTAGTTTAAAGGCTAGTGCTAATAGAGTTCTACCGAATTGCTCTAAGGGCACGCTGTATCCAAAAGAGAGAGAAGCACGCATCAACTGGTAATGTTTTAAACTTAGATGCTAGGTTTCTTTTATAAGTTTTATAAACCTATTGGTATCTATGGAACATTTCAACTTAGATTATATCAATCATGGCATGCTTACGAGATCCTTTAGGGTTAATTTTAAGTTTTGAAATTCCACCTTTCAACGTTGCATGTTCAATTATTGTCTTGATTAACTAGCATAATAATGGTATTTAAATTATATACTTTTTAATGTGTGGGAAAAAAATAAAAAGGTAGAGGAAGTCTTGTGACATAAGGGTGTAAGTAGGATGAGAAAAGAGTAGGAGAGAGAATGTAGGGTAAGTATGTGGAAGGGTGTAAGAGACAACATTTGGGGAAGATAATGTAGAGAAAGGATAAGTGCATGTACCTTTAACTAACTTACAACCTTGGTATTATCAACTAGGGAGAGTTGGATGATGTAGAATAAGGTGTTGTAGGTGGCAGAGATAGTATAGAGGTTGTAATGCACCAAGGTTGTGGTCTTTGTGAGTAAAACCCTTTTTACCTTTATATTTCTGCTCAGGTCTTTGTTGTCTCTCCATTACCAATACCACTATTTTCCCTTCTATACTTCTTACTCTTGTCTTTGTATATTCTCTGAAAGAATAAACCCATCTCAAACTTCAAGATCAAATCTAACCATGGTCTTATCTTCTCTATTTGTTTTTGCTTTTGAATTACCACAACAATACTATGTTGAACTAGAGTTGTAGAGACTTGCATGCACTGGTTATGAACAAGTTTGAGTACTAGTCATGGATTGTTCGAACTTTTAACTGATTTTTGTTTCATCATTAATTTGTTTGATCAATTTCCTTCTCTTTTGGTAGGAAATAGCTTTTTACTTGAGAAAGGATGAATCGAAGATTAGTAATCTCAGAAGGATACTTTTTAATTTGATCATTTTTTCTTATGACTGAGGAAGTTTTAGGTTATAGGTAAGAAGGAGTTCAGATTGACAATTAAAGAGATTTGAAGCTTTGGAGATAAAGCTTTTGTAAAATAGGTATGCTCGGAAAAAAATGTGTAGAATATTTTTAGAGAAATAGGATGAGTATTTGTTCAAAGATTGAACCTGAATGGTTTGTACTGCCTAAAATAGGTTTGTAGAACTCTTGAGATGAATTTGGGAGATTGTTAATTAATCAATTGAAAATTTTGATTCACAATCCAGTCCAATAGCAAAGACTTACTCGCCTTTACGTAACTAAAACTTGCTAGCAAAATATTCTCTTAATTAATTATTTTCTTAGAAATAAGATTATCCTTCCCATTTTTCATTCTAATTTTTATATCTTGAACATCCATTAATAAGTTTCTTTTATCTTCCATGATGCTCATTTGACAAACCTGCAAAACTAACTATACAGATTTTGGTACCCAACAATATTGGATCCTTTGGGGTTAATGACATTTGATTACTTTTTAGGGAGCCCAAATAATTTTTATTTTAAAAACCTGTATGAAAAATATATTTTCTGAAAACATGTTTAGTTAAAAAAAACTTTTACTATCTTCCTTATTTTTTAAAAAAAAAAGAAAAATTACAAATATAGTTAAAAACCAAATTTTAAAATATTAGTACAACTTTAGGATTTGATATATGAAGGAAAGTGATACAAGGGAGGTAGATTTTAAAGGACATGACTTATTGTCTCAAAAAGAAGAAAAGATGTTCACAATTTTGATAAACTTTTTGAGATAGAGTATAAACAAATTTATGTATTTCTTTTCTAATTCGAACTAGTTTTTCAAATAGAGTAGAATATGAACTTTGGTTAGATGAAAAACACAAGATATGAATTTCTTCTTCAAGATAAGAGTAATAATTCAATCTTGTGACTTCTCAAGTAAAGAAGATTTTTCTCACCATCGATAACTCTAATAAATCCTAAAAGATGATTAAAACTTATTAAAGCAAGAAGGCTATACTCAAGTATTTCTAACAAAATGTTCAGATCAGGAGAAAATAAGTATGTACAGTCTATTCCTGAAATGTCAACTTTATCTCCTTTGTAGATTTTCATACAATCTAGATAAAAGAGACAAAACCCTCGTGAATTAAAATGAGATATAGTTAATGTACATATCCTGTTGTCTTTTTCTTCATTATCAAGGTCAGTTTGTTGATCACTTGCAGTGTTGCATATTTCTCCATAATCTAAGCTTGAATTTGTTTTTTAACTTATGTCTTTGTAGAACCCAAGTTAATAGTACTTCACAGTATGGAGTAGTTTTGGAAATAGCAAACTTTATATGATAGTGAAATTAATTGAGTAATGAGTAAACTCTTAATTAATAAAGCTGACTTGAGTTCATTTAAGGGAGAATAATTCAGTTTTGCTGGATAATTAATTAAGTTATGACTTAGAGTAGGAAAAGTTGAGTCTGTGCTGAGTACTATATAGTTTAAGATTATTTCATTCAGCTCATGCTGAGTTCTACTTTTATTTAATTAAAAGCATGACACATAGAGACTTAATGACACATGTGCTACTAACATTGTCTGCGAAGGAAAAAAATATTCTTTTTGTGCATGTCAGGATAAAAGGCATTGAAATCAACAAAGATTCCTGTGGTCCTCACAATGTCAAAAAGTGTCAGTACGGTTGTCAGAGATTCCTCATTACAGTCCAAGTAAAAGGAATTTCTGTTATGCGCCGCGTCTTAAGTGTCTCCGCCCGAATCTGCCAACTTCAGCAAGGTCATCTAATTGGAAGACTCCACGTTGCATTCTATAGCGCCTCTCTCAGAACCAGATTGCTTGAAGATAAATGAGAATTTGTCAACGAAATTTTATCACGCCTCAACTTTCAAATTCTATCTCTAAACGTCCTAGAATCTGTCTCCAATGGGAAAATTCTAAAGATTAGAAGAGATGAGAAATTGAAGATCAACGATATCGTAAAGTTTGCAATGGCTACTTCTCAGAGCTTCAAAGTATAAATAGAAGACTGGAGCAGACGTTTAAACTTAGTGAATCACCTTGAATTTCTTAAGAGCTAAAACGCTTGGCAAATTACTCTAGCTTCCAAAGAAATTCCACAGCAACCAATCAACAAACATCAAAAGTCTTATTTGTTTGTAATAGAAAGAAGTTACTTAGATTAACATTGTAAGGATTCAATGTTTCTATAAGTTGAATTCAATTCACATTCTTATATAATCTGAGTGTCAATTTGGGAAGGGTACCCAAACTGAGTTGAGAGGTAGTTAGAAAGAAAGGTACTTTCTGTAATTGTGTCTACTCGTTGTAAAGGCTTCTTCGCCTATTGAAGGAATGACTCACTAGTGGATTAAAGCTCGGAGATGGTATTCAAGGACTGGAGGTAGGCTAGGGGCTGAACTAGGATAAATCTCAGGTGTTGACGTTCTAAATTTAAGCATTTAGCTTGATCAGTGATCAGCACATTCATATCTCTCTCATTCATTATACTGCTTGTTATCCGATCTGTGCTGAGTAAGTCTTACTCAACTAAATATTGAAGATAAACTGTACCAGCAAAGCTGAGCAGTTTATTCATTTTTATATCGCACTCAGCACACATATAAAAAATGAACTTGGCGATTAAAACTTAAAAATTTAAAAATAACCAAGATTAAGCATTCACTCCCCCTCTGCTATTGTTAAGAGCATGGACCAACACTCTTCCTTGCAGATTGGCTCACGTGATCTTCTTGATCATGAGATTATATAGGTAAGAATCATTTATGACCTTATTCTCCTTTTCACTTCCAAGAAAAATTTCCAATACATCATCTTCTTCTTTATTGCTTTCAATGAATTGTTGGTTAGCTTCAAAAGATGATTTTTCATCAAATCTATCATCACAGCTTGGTTCTTCAGATTTTGAGAGTCTACTCTCGTTCTCTTCATTTGCAAGGTTTTTATGAATTCCATAAAAAATGACCTTGCTTTTTTGAATCCTTTTCTTTTTCACTTGCCTTCTTATTAATATCATTTTTAACAAATGTAGTGAATTTTTGGACAAGAAGGATTTCTTCTTTAGTGAAGGTTTCGTAATCATCATTTGAGTCATACTCTGAAATTTCTTCATAAAAATTTTCTTTGAGTTTGTCCCAAATTTCTTTTGCTATAAAACAATTTGAAACTAAGGTCAAGGAGTCATTAGAGAAGCAGCCTTGTAAAATGTAGAATTTAGAAAAAGCGTATCCCAATCTTCATTACTAAGTTCATACAATTTTTAGAAAAAAATTTATTATCCACAATTTTGGTAAGAACAACATTTCCGTCAGTTATTATTTTCTAAAACCTTGAGTAAATGAATCTTATAAAAAACAACATGTGAAATTTCCAGAGATTGAAATCTTCTATATGAGGCAAAGAAGGGTTTAAAATTGAAAAACCATTGCAGGGATAAATCTCATATAACTCTTTTAATATACTAGCCATGTTAGGATCACTCTAAGGATTTCACTCCTTCTGTTTAGAGTCTCACTTTGATACTGATAAGTGTATAATTACACTTATTATCATGATAATTTTACACATTAAATACTATAGTTTAAGTCATTTTTATACATCATATAACAGATTTCACGTGGTATGTAGTTGTTTTTTATGCAAATGCAGGTACTAGGTAAATCTTGGGAGTAAAATGATTTAAAGTGGAATTCTATGAAAAAAAAAGAGTGAAAGAGGTGCAAAAAGATGCGTGGAACTTAAGGATTTGGCTTAGGATCAAAGCTATCAAAGATCAGTTAACTTATAAGAAGGATTTTGAAGAAAAACACAATTCACGATCGTGACAACCATTCGCGCTCGCGACTTAGTATTCCTCAGAATAGAAAGTTGCCAACCAAAGGTTCACGGTCATGACATGTACTTCGCGATCATGACTTGGACGATTTTTTGGTCAACTCTTCTCAACTATCAACTGCCAGATAAGAATGATCAATCACCACTAACTACCAAACTAAAAGCCACCTTTTAGATGTCAACCAATCATGAAAAGGTGCCTTTCCATTGTGAATAAGATAAAATCAATTCATCCAATCACAATGAAGTGATGCAATCTTTTGCCAATGGACACAACTCTTCGTATGGATAGATGCAACCCTTCATACTCTATAAATAGGGCTCCAAACCTCACTAATTTCGTGACAATTGTGGTAGAGAGAGTGAGAGTGGCATATATGGTGTATGTATAGATAGAGAGAAAAATCGTATAGTTTTCACTTCATTTTAAATTAGCAAGAAAATGTATAAGTGATTCGAATGTTATTTCGATCACTAGATTTCTCTACATATTCAAGGGATTGTTGTATAAGTGTAATTGCGAATCACTTATCAATAAAAGTTTTCATTCTTCAATATTCATTTGTTCGATATTCACAAAGAATAGCATCCTAGCGGAGGTTCTGTAAGAGTCGAGATTGAATTCAAAGCAGACGCAGGAATAGCGGGAATTGATGACTCCCATTAAAGAGTGGATACGGTTTGATCAACTTTAGCTTTCACTTGCATACCTTACACTTTGCTTTGCTTTCTACTTATATGTCATAATGTGTATTTCGTGTTCAATCTTTTATATTAATCAAGTTATATGCTTTTGAGTTAACTTTAAGAGTAGTTTTGGGGTTAACGAGATTGTGTATAATCACTGGATCTGTGATTATAACGCTGTTTAGTG
>CATIWQ010053229.1:0-19138 GCA_949673415.1 Euphorbia schlechtendalii | reverse complement strand
CCTAAATATCCTATAATTCACCGCAGAGCAACACATGAAATGACTTTTCTAAATGTAGGGTAAACGAATTATGACACTTATAAGAACATGGATAACAATAATACAATGCTTAGTACAAGTCACTCTCACATAGCCATATTTAGCAAGTTACCACTCCAAAAATGTTAGCTCACTAAACAGTGTTATAATCACAGATCCAGTGATTATACGCAATCTTGTTAACCCTAAAATCACTCTTAAAGTTAAACTCGAAAGCATATAACTTCGAAATACTCGTTATGACACATAGACATATCATTGATCAAACCACATCCACTCTTTATGGGAGTCGTCAATTCTCGCAATTCCTACGTCTACTTTGAATTCGGTCTCGACTCGTACAAAACTTCCGCTAGGATGCATTCTTAGTGAATATTGAATAAATGAATGTTGAAGAACAGAAACTTTTATTGATAAGTGGTTTGCAATTACACTCATACAATAATCGCTCGAATATGTGGAGAAATCTAGTGATCGAAACAAGAATCGAATCACTTATACATTTTTCTCACTAACACATTGAACGTAGTGAAATCTATATCATTTACTCTCTATCATGTATCATATGCTCTATCGATTTTCACTACCATACATATCCTAAAAATGGTTGATTTTGAACCCTATTTATAGAGTGCGAAGGGTTGCGTCCATTCAAATGAAGAGTCGTGTCCATTGGTGAAGAGTTACAACTTCATTGTGATTAGATGCAAAGTTTCATCCTCATCTTCAATAGATAGGCACCTTTTCATGATTGGATTGCTTCCAAAAGGTGTCTTTTCATTTGACAGTTGGTGGCGGTTGATGGCGATTGATCATTTTTATCTGGCTGTTGGAAGTTGAGAATAGTTATCCATAACCATCACAAGTCGCAAGCGCGATATACATCATGAACATTGGTTGTTAACTTTCTGTTTGTGATGAATGATAAGTCACGATCGCGAATGGGTGTCACGATCGTGACATGTGCTTTTCTTCATAATTCTTCTTTGTAACTTTGCCGATCTTTGACAACTTCATTCCTAAGCCAATTCCTTGTGTTCCACGCATCTTTTTCCACCTTTTTATATAGAATTCCATCTTTGATCATTTTACTCCCAAGATTTATCTAGTTTCTGCACTTGCATAAAAAAAACAACTACATACATCATGAAATCTTTTATATGAAGTATAAAATGACTCTAAACCACATCATTTTATAAGTAAAAATATCATGATAATAAGTGTAATTATACACTTATTAGTTTTATACCCAAGGATGGCTCAAAGGTATGCAAGTTGCAAAATTCCATTTATGGACTTAAGCAAGCATCCAGAAGTTTGAATATTAGGTTTTGATGAGACAATCCGAGAAATAGTTTTGTGCCAAACGCTAATGAGCCCTGTGAATATAAGAAGGCTAGTGGGAGTGCGATCATTTTCCTTGTATTATATGTCGATGATATATTATTAATAGGAAACAATATTCCTTTTCTTCAGACAGTTAAATCATGGTTGTCAAAGAAGTTCTCCATGAAAGACCTTAGAGAAGCAACTTTTATACTCGGTATAAAAATCTACATGAAAGACCTTAGATAAGGCTACTTGGTCTTTCGCAAAGTACGTACATAGATAATGTTTTGGCTAGATTTAACCTTGAGCAGTTAAGAAAGGGTTATCTCCTAATGTCACACGGGATTAACCTTTCTAAATCTGAGTGTCTGAGAACACAAGAGGAGAGACTGTGCATGAATGGAATACCTTATGCCTCAATGATAGGTTTCATCATGTATGCCATGGTATGTACTTGGCCTGACATTTGACATGCTTTGAGCATCATGAGAAGATTTCAATCTAACCCATGTGAGAAGCCCTGGATGATCGTTAAGTCTATCCTTAAGTACTTACGTAGGATTAAGGATATGTTTTTAGTATATGGAAAAGGTGATCTCACTTTGAAGGGATATATTGACGTGAGTTTTTAGTCTAACAAGGATGGTTATAAGTTCTAGTCAGGTTATGTGTTCTGCTTGGCTCATCATAGACCGAACCATATCAAGTAGGTTTGGTTCCTCCTTTCTAACACTACATTATGTTGGGGTGTATGAGGAGGTTTCCACTAGGATAAAATACCAGTATCCTTTAGATAATCCTGAAACTCTTGGCTTAAGTATTCACCGCCTCGATCAGATCAAAGGGTCTTGATACTTTTCCCAAGCTATTTATCCACTTCAGTTCTAAACTCTTTGAATTTGTCAAAACATTCAGACTTATGCCCCATAAGGTACAAATAACCATATAGCGCGTAATCATCGATAAAGGTTATAAAGTAGACGAAACCCTCATGTGTCTTAGCACTCATTGGACCACATACATCATAATGTATTATTTCCAAAGTACTAATGGCATGCTCTCCCTTTCCTTTGAAAAGTTTCTTAGTCATCTTCCCCTTATAAAAAGGTTCGCACGCACCATAGGATACCCATTCCATTAGGCCTAAGTCTCCACATTTGTGTAACTTAGTTAAGCAAGTCTCATTTATATGGCTTAGACGATAGTGCTATAAGTATGACAATTCTTCATTATTTAATCTCGATTTCTTAACAATGTTAATATTTAGAATTTCAGTTTTAGTAACTAGAATGTAAATACCATCCATAGATATTCCACAAGCATAAAGAACATTATCACGTTGAATTTGACATTTATTATTAGAAAATCAAATTTCTAATCCATCTGTTGCTAAAAGTGTTATAGAAATAATATTCTTAGTGATAGTAGGAATATAATAGCAATTGTTCAAAACTAAAACTAGGATACTAGGCAAACGAAGGCTATATATCCCTACAGTTGTTCCAGTAACCCGCACTCCATTTCCAACTCTTAGGTCCATTTCCCTCTTTGCAAGCTTCCTACTATTCCACAATCCATGCATAGAAGTACTGATATGAATACCATAACCAGTATCTAATACCCAAGTAGACTCATAGGGAATTGTAGAGAAACTCTCTATCATGAACATACTTGATGTAGATGCCTTACTTCGCTTCTTCTTCATTGGTTCTGAACTCAGAGCTTTGTAATCACGTTTTCAATGTCCAGGCCTTCCGCACACGAAACATGTTTCTTTGGGTTTCTCCTTTTCAATGACCACATTCTTAACCTTCCTATTGATGGGTTTTAAACTTTTACCTTTGACACAAGTTCTACTTGCCATGGTACATGTTCCTCTAACCCTTAGACCTTCTTCAAAACTTTTAAGTTTCCTAATAAACTCATATGTCTTACTGGTCTTCCTTAACATGATATAATCTTTCACAAAGGGTAAATATTTATCAGACAGGCTTTTTATCATAAGTTGTATATCATGGTTGGAATCTATGTTTATTCCTATCTGAGCTAATCTCCTTGAATACTGTAAGTATTTTATGCATTGCTCAGTGGTCAAAATCCCAACATTTCTCCCAGAGTTATACAGAAATCCCAATATTTCATTCCATTCAACTTTCATGCCCTCATGAAGTCCTCTGAGATCAATCAGCATGGATTTTAGGTCCATACCTTCATGCTGTTTCTTAAGCTTCAAACTCATGGTTTTCAACATCACTAGTGATACCACGAAAGCATCCTTCTTGTGCTTAAGATATACTTCTTTCTCTTGGATAGAAGCCTCAGCATTAGGACTGACTGGTTCCGAATTATCTAGAACATAATCCATGTGACTTTTCACAAGCTCCTTTTTAAGAGCTTTAAACCGGTCATCAAAATTGATCCCTGTCAATTTATTGTCAAGTATTGGATGGAGACTTATGTTCGGATTCATTGTTCAACCTAAATATAGAATAGAATTTGTTTAGAGTATATGTACATGCATTTAACATAAGGTCTGTAACTAAACACATAATTGCCACTATTTTTTCCACATTCAAATAGCCCCTTCTATATAAATTTGGGAAATTTGTTAAAACAATTTTCCTTAGTAGGTAGCATCCATAGCCACTCATCATGACTCCCACTATCTCAAGTCAAGCCACAATAAGAAAACCATGGTTGGAACCTGTCCATTTTCATCTTTTGCACTTGCTAATCCATTTGAGTTCTCTTTCTCAAGACATGCGTACCCGATTGTACGACTCCTCAAATGTGTCTCCAATTTGACATTAGCTCTAATAATATGGACAACTAACCCATTTTGGTTAAGGCTTTAACCCCATCTAGTCTCATAACCAAACACATGTTAAGGGAAGGCATGTTTTACATGTGCTTACATCTTTTAATAAGGTTCGTATCACAAATTATGACGGGAAGACTATATACTGCCTTAATATTGTGGTGGGGATTTTATCGATGCTGCTGGTCTTGCCCTTGTCTAGGTCTTATATGATGGATATGTTATGAATATAATAATTCCTGGCTATTTAGAATTATTAACTCTTAGGGAAGATGCTCTGGACTGGTATATCATAATCATTCCATTATGCCAAGACTCTACATAGCATATAAAACAAACAAGGTCCATGTTTAAGTCATTACAACTATGTCTATAATGTTTAATTTAACAACTTAAACCACATTTATAAAACAATATGCGAAATCTAATTCCCATACTAGAAATCGACTAAGTCATAAAACTCCCTTGGGTACTTTTGAGTATAATACCGATGGAGATTTCCATGTAGGAGAGGCCTCCCTTGAGGTGAATGAGAGGACAAGTCCAATCCTTGCCAAAACAACCACAGGAACTTTGATTCGTTGTACCATAGACAACTATGATTTAAAGATTTTGTCTATAATTAAGCAAGGTACGCGATGACCCTCAATTAAAGTATTTACACATGTCGTAAAACATTGATAATTTATATGATAATCACCTAGATAAAGTTTGAGCAAAACCTTAATCCAGTTATCACATCATTTTCTATAATAAGAATTGAAACCTAAGTCATGCATAGCATACTTTAATCAATTCATAGAAAATCATATTTTAACACATTATTATCAATAATGCATAGCATAAGGTAGACTCTGATACCAATGCTGGTTAATCAAGGCAGTAACTGAATATGAAAACGTTGCAAGGCAGAATTTCAAAACTTAAAATTAACCTAAGGATCTCCTAAGCATGGCATGATTGATATAATCTAAGTTAAAACATTTTGTAGATGCTTTTAGGTTTATAAAGCTTATAAAAGAAACCTACCATCTAAGTTTTGAGAATTATCAATTGATGCGTGCTTTCTCTCTTCTTGGTGACGGTGTTCCCTTAAAGTGATTCGGCAGAACTAGTTAGCACAAGCTTCCAAACTAAGAGAGCCTTTATGATTGATCCATATGGATCTTTACTGACCAAAATCTCGTTGAGGAAGAACCCATTAGTAAATAACAGTTGCTAGACCGCTCAAAAACCAACCTGAAAATAATCTAGAAGTCTCACTTAAAAAAGAGCCTTAGAGAACAATTATTCGATTGTATGGAGAAACTCATGAAAGATCTTGCATAATAAAAGAAGAAGAGGATGTCATATTCAGAGAGAAAACCTGAGCTAAAGCTATTTTTAGATGTGTTAATAAAAAGAGAGGCTAAAGGCCTATTTATAGGGAAAAGGGATTCCCATCCCACATCGGGTTGGCCACGCGGGTCACTATGACCCGCGAGCCAACCCACGAGTCACTCTCATAAGGTAAGCCCTAACGGGCTTGCCTTGTGCCCCAAGCCAAGCTTGCAGGCCTTCCCGCAAGCCTAACTTGCGTGGCCCGCTCTTGCACACGGGTTATCCCTACAGGCTAGTGGCCAGTGAGCCCTTCGGCTCGTAGGGCAGCCACGTAGGCCCCATTCTGAATGTCCCATGTTCGTTTAGGGCCCACTCATAACAGGAAAAATCCCTTGCTACGCTCCGTGCAACTTTCCCATTTTCTCTTTATTCCTTTTAATTATTAATTTGGACCAACCAATTAATAATTCTTGTAACGAATTCGACAGCTGGTATTTTTGGCATAAACCTAGTCTATAGGTTCTTTACTTAGTCTGATAAAGACCCAAAGTATGTGAACTCATAGGATCCCAAAGTATTGAGCCACTAGAGGTTAACCTAAACTTGGCTTCCCATCCGGGAACCTTTAGGCTCTGTGTTCTAGACGGATATGGAACCTGATAGCACTAGACGATCAAATGGGCTATCTAGCAAAGGGGTATGATCCCCCGATACTTGAAACGTCACGTGCTTGTGACTTGATCTGATTCTGCAATAGTAACCAAGACAATACACTCCTTCCATCAAGTTACCAACCGATTTATTGAGCTCGGATTAAGTGTCAACTTATGTAATAGTCGTAGCTATCCTGGAATTAGACTTCTTTACGAAGAACACCACTCAGCCATTACATATCAAGATTGACTAGAAACTCATCTATCAATATTATACTCTGATCAGAGGTTTATGAGTGTGTCACTTCAATAAGGGCCCCTAAGGTACATCTCCCATTATATCACTATATCAGGAGCGATGGATCCTATCTTGACTACTCGGCTTACTAACATGTGATCATCACTATACCCATAATCACCCTTATCATCCTGATCACCAAGGTATGAATAAGTATGACCCAAAGTATAACAACTCCTAAAAAAGGTAACTAGTATCTCAGATTTGAGGATACTTATACTACTATTGAAATAAGACATGATACCAACACATGGATATAGTTATTTCCTAGTGTCTATCTTATATCAGTCTCCAATGTATTACCTGAATACATTCATGTGTTAACTAAAGGTACCACCTTCAACTTGTGAGATCAGCTACTTGGATCTAATCCAATGAGTAAGCCTACACATACTAGTTTATCCCTTCCATTAATGTCCAGTCTCAATAAAGATATGTCTAGGGATATTTAGACTATTCATAGTAACATGTATGTGCAGTTCTCACACCACATAGCTCCCACTATGTCCTCGAAATTTTATACTATGAAGTAATCATGGACTTTGTCTCATCAATGCGCATATACATATTTAACATTATACATATATGATACCAGCGAGATACATAAATAAATAGAAAGCATAGATAAGCAACAAAGATGCCTTAATTATTATAAATAATAATTCAAAACCGTTTGTACATTATAACCAATAAAGATATATCGTCCTAATTACCTCTAAGGCATACATCATGTCTAACAAAAATTACACAGAGCGAAGCAAGGGAATTTTTCCCGTTGTGAGTGTGCCCCAAATGAACACAGGTTGTTCGAAGTGGGGCTTGCGAGGTTTCCTTGCAGGTTGGAAAACTCGCGAGCCGCTATGGCACCGCTTACTTGGGCTTGCGTTGCTAAAGGCACGCGGGTTAGCCCGCGGGTCATTGTGACCCGCGTGGCTAACTCGCTAAGGTTGGATGGGATATTCCCATCACACCTAGTGTTAGAGGGGGAGTCTAACACTCCCCCTTTTCCCTATATATAGGCCTCCCGTCTCATTATTCTCTACACACACATCTAAACTTCAGTTCAGCTTTTCTCTCTGAGTTTGACTTCTCTCTCTTCGGTCGTTGTGCGAGATCCTTCACGAGTTTCTCCAAACAAACCAAGAATTCTTTTGGAGGCTCTTTCTAGAGTGAGTCTTCTCGGTTTATTTTCAGGTTGGTCTTCGAGTGATCTAGCAGCTGCTGTTTACTAACGGGTTCTTCCTCAACGAGGTTTTGGTCGATGAAGATCCATGTGGATCAATCGTAGAGGCTATCCTAGTTTAGAAGCTCATGCTAACGAAGTTCTACCAAATTGCTCTAAGGGAATATCGTCACCAAAAGAGAGAAAGCACACATCAACTGGTAATGCTCTAAACTTAGAAACAAGGTTTTTTCTAAGCTTTATAAACATAAAAGCATCTATGAAATGTTTTAACCTAGATTATATATATCATAGCATGCTTAGGAGATCTTAGGTAAATTTAAGTTTTGAAATTTCACCTTGCAACATTTGCATGTTCAATTACTGTCTTGATTAACCAGCATAGTCTTCATAGTATACACCCAAATTCTCAAGGAAAAGTCATCAATAAAGGTGACATAAGAGTGCTTCCCTCCAAGTGATGCTGTCTTGGATGGTCCCCATACATCAGAGTGTACATCATGGATTGCAGTTCCAAATTTCACCCTTGTATTCTTCCCTTTGATACAATGCTCACAAAAGTTCAATTTGCAAACTTGGACATCTTTCAACAATCCTTGCTTCACTAAAAGATTCAAGGATTTCTCACCAACATGTCCCAAGTGCATATGCCCCAATCTTGCTTCTTCTATCTCTTTCTCATCATAAGAGGCCACTACTGCAATTCCAATGATAATAATACCTAGGTAATGATACAACATATTATTCTTTCGAACTCCTTTCAACACCACTAGTGCTCTAGAAATTATCTTCATTGCTCCACCTTCAACTTACACTTTGAAACCCTTTTATTCTAAGGCTCAAACAGAAATGAAATTCTTTGATAAATCTGGAACGTATGAAACATTTTTCAATGTTGTGATTGATCCATCTTGATTCTTCAATCAAATGAAACCAATCCCATTTATGGTGATAGGGGAATCATTTTCTATGTATACAACACCATCTACTAGTTCTTTAAAATCACAGAACCACTCTCGATCAAGATACATATGATATCTGCATCCTAAATCAAGTAGCCAAACACTAAAAGAACTAAAAGAAGCTCCTACAGTAAGTGAACAATCTGAGTTATCATCATACTCGGCCACTACAACAACCTTTCCTTTGTCGGATTGACCTTTCTTCTTCAACTTAGGACAATCTTTCCTCCAATGCCCCTTTTCATGATAAAAGGCACATTTATCTTTGCCTAACTTGGATTTTGATCGTTGCTTCTTCCCTTTCACCCTGCTCCCTTGGCGTCCTCTAATAATCAAAGCTTTATTAGCTCCACTTGAGTTGTCCTTTTTATCCTTCCTCCTTAATTCATAGCTATACAAAGCTCCACAAACTTCATTGAAAGTTACAGCTACATTCCCATAAAGTAGAGTTGTTTCAAGAAACTCAAACTCCTCTAGAAGGGATCCTAATCACATCAAAGCGAAATCCTCTTCTTCAAATATCACATCTAGATTTAACAAATCAAAAACTAACTAATTAAAGTTGGTGATGTGATAGTTCATTGTGGTACCAGGAGTGTGCGTGAATCAGAATAGCCTTTTTTCATAAAAAGCTTATTCTAACCGCTCTTCTTCAAGAACTTTTTCTCAATTGATGTCATCAACTTATGAGCAGAAGTCACTTTGTGTAATGCATACTTTTGTTCTCTAGATAAGCATGACCGAATTGTACCACAAGCCAAGCGATTGAGGGTCTTCCATTTTGCTTCTCCCATCTCATCTGGTTTCTCTCCTTCTAGAGTAATATCTAGACCTTGTTGAAACAAAACGTGTAGAACTTCACTTTGCCACATGCCGAAAAGACCGCTTCCATTGAATATTTCCACCACCAACTTGGAATTCTCTCCAACATCTCTTTGTAGAATGCTTGAAGAAGCATTTGAAGTGGATGAATTTACTCCGACTGGATTTTCTTCCATTTCAGCTCAATTCAAAATATCACTAGTAATAATATTTCTCGAGTTTTAACTAGAAAAATTCCCAAGTAAATGGTCAAGTCACAAACAGTCTCAGTTAAATACCACTTTTCCTTAGGATCTTATCGCTCTGTGACAGAATTTTTCCAATTAATCAAGATAATATATTATGTAACATTTTTACAAAAGAGTGTTTTTAACAATAATTTTAAAAATTTGCTAATTGCCAATTAATTTCCAAAAGCCCAGAAGTAGGAAAACTTTCTGATGTGCCACTATAGTAACTTATAGCTCACAGAGCATAGTATTTTTCTTAACCAAGCTCGGATACCAATTGTTGTGGAAACGACTAGAAAATTATAAAATTAATGCAAAAAGTAAAATAGAGAGAACACCAAAATTTAACGAGGTTCGGCCAATTATGCCTACGTCCTCCGACACTACCAAATTAATATTTCACTTGATGAAATATTACAGGAGAGATGTAGAAGATGCAATTGCCTTAAGGAAAAGGAAGGCTAATTGTTTTGGGATGAAAATGAAGTGAAGGGTTTAGGCCTATTTATACTAAAATTAAGCCACCCATCCATTAATAATCAACCACTTTGACAAATTTGCCAACTTTTAACCAACATTTACCAACCACTTAATTAAGCCAACTTTTGACTTTCTTCAAGTGAGACTTTGTCACTTTAATCACAATACTATGGTGGAGCTAGCATATATATTAAATAGGAATTAGCTATACTCATGTTTTAATGTGTTTTAAACGTTATTGAACATGTTTTATAATTTCATTCTTTTTTCCTAGGAGTTGAGGGCAGGTAATTTATTAAAGTCAAAGCTTTGATCATTATCATGAGATACATGAAACTGCTGCTTGAAATTTGCGTGTATTGAACAAACTAGTTTAGGCGTTTGCTTTTAAGTTTCTAGTACTCTGGTGATAGCAGTACCATTCCTTCATCCATTTACTACTCTGTATTTACTTTCCACTAGCAAGTTGCTAGAAGGTGTCTTCTGATGTGCAGAGATACTAAAAGGCTACAAAGAAATAACCATTCCATCTGAGGAAGATAAGAAAAGTCAAAGATCAACATACGCTCGACTAGATGCAATGGCTGACATGAAATTTACATATGTTGCTACCTGCCAAAATTATGGAAACCAGAAACGGAGTGGAGATCGCCATGCAACAGACATCCTGAATTTGATGGTTAAGTATGTCCTGCCTTCCTGAATATCGATTGTTAAATTTCAAGAAAAGTTGTAATGCTGAGTTCATTTAAACTCCTTGTTGACTTCTCTACAGCAATCCTGCTCTACGTGTCGCATATATTGATGAAGTTGAGGAAGGAGAAAACAAAGTACAGAAGGTTTACTATTCTGTTTTAGTCAAAGCTCTAGAAAATATTGACCAGGTAATTAAACGTCAAGAAAACTAAGCTTTTCAAGAATGCCTATTAACCTTTCTGTTGTTTTCCAAGTGTACTAAAATGCTTATTACCTTCACAATTTCCCCAAGGAAATTTATCGCATAAAGTTGCCGGGTTCAGCCAAATTGGGAGAAGGAAAGCCTGAAAATCAAAACCATGCCATAATATTCACTAGAGGAGAAGCTCTTCAAGCCATTGACA
This sequence comes from Euphorbia schlechtendalii, assembly GCA_949673415.1. NCBI lineage: Eukaryota > Viridiplantae > Streptophyta > Magnoliopsida > Malpighiales > Euphorbiaceae > Euphorbia > Euphorbia schlechtendalii. Next base: position 7,904 of record CATIWQ010053229.1, on the reverse strand, counting down.
TGAATCAGGTAAAACATGACAAAGTAGCATCCTTTTAATTGTCTTAAAAAATATAGGGCAATCTTGATATTATATTGCTTCTGTTTCTTACAGGATAATTACTTAGAAGAAGCATTCAAAATGCGGAACTTGTTGCAAGAGTTTCATGAAGATCATGGAGTGCGTCCACCTACTATTTTAGGTGTTCGTGAACATATCTTCACTGGAAGGTTGAATAAATTGGCTTTTCAGAAATATATCATCAGAATTTTGTCTCATATCTCCTTATTAATAATATTTCATTCTACAGTGTCTCCTCTTTGGCTTGGTTCATGTCAAATCAAGAAACAAGCTTTGTCACCATTGGTCAAAGAGTTCTCGCAAGACCATTGAAGTATGTATCTCTTTACATTGTCACTTTCAAGAGTAACTCTATACTGTATTGAGGATAAATTCTTTTCAGGCAAAGCATCCTTATAAACAGTTCTTTTTTATTTTAAGATCAGCAGATACAGTTAAAAAAAAATGTTTTACCCATTCATACAAATGTAATACTCTTTTGAACTTCAGTGTATACAAAAAATATATCATCGGCCCTGGTGAATGTTTTTCCACCTAGGTAGCTGAAATGAGCTTCAAAATTATGTATATGTTCTCTTCAATGGAAACCATGAGGGTGGCTAAATTACTCTTTTGTTATCAGGTAGATACTTAATACTAAATTTATGTTGGTTGGTTCTAGGATCCGGTTCCATTACGGGCATCCAGATGTTTTTGATAGGATCTTTCACTTGACCCGTGGAGGCATGAGCAAGGCTTCCCGCGGCATAAATTTGAGCGAGGATATTTTTGCTGGTAAAGATGACATTTTAAAAGAAAACATTTAACACTAGTTTTACTGCCTATAAACAATACCATTTACTTCCCAATTCATAATCCTCCATAGGTTTCAACTCAACGTTAAGACGAGGAAATGTTACTCACCATGAGTATATTCAAGTGGGAAAAGGTCGAGACGTTGGTCTCAATCAGATCTCTCTTTTTGAAGCAAAAGTAGCATGTGGAAATGGGGAGCAGACTCTTAGTAGGGATATCTATCGATTGGGTCATCGTTTTGACTTCTTCCGAATGCTTTCTTGCTATTTTACAACAATTGGATTTTACGTTAGTGCAATGGTAAGTCCTTTCGCTTTCATATGTATTTTGTGATGCCGATTCTCGTCATGACAACGTAAACTAATGTGCACTGAGAATTCATTTACTCAAATTTGAAGTGACACAGAAGATTTATGCACATCTTCCTTTCAATATCTGAATCTTGAATATGTATAGGTTCTCCTTAACCATAAATATATGGTGTATAAGGATGTGTGCACATGAATAATTGGGAAGCTATGCTGACTGTCCCTTATTACTGCTATGCAGATGGTAGTTCTTACAGTGTATGTATATTTGTATGGAAAGCTCTACCTATCTTTGAGTGGATTAGAGAGTTCAATAATGAAGATCGCAAAGAGGAAGGGGAATGAATCGCTAAAGGCTGCCATGGCTTCTCAATCTATTGTACAGCTTGGTCTGTTGACTGCCTTACCCATGGTCATGGAGATAGGACTCGAGAGAGGGTTCCGAACAGCATTAGGTGATATAGTCATCATGCAGCTTCAACTTTGTGCTGTCTTCTTCACTTTCTCCCTTGGTACAAAGGCTCATTATTATGGACGAACTATCTTGCATGGTGGTGCAAAATACAGAGCTACTGGGCGTGGATTTGTTGTTAGACATGAGAAATTTGCTGAAAATTATAGGATGTACTCTAGGAGTCACTTCACTAAAGGGTTGGAACTTATGGTATTGCTTATTTGCTATCAAATATATGGGTCGTCAAACATGGAAGGACTAGCTTTTGTGTTTCTCACAGCATCAATGTGGTTTTTGGTGTTCTCTTGGTTGTTTGCTCCTTTCATTTTCAACCCATCTGGGTTTGAATGGCAGAAGATTGTAGATGACTGGGAAGATTGGACAAAGTGGATAAGCAACCAGGGGGGAATTGGAGTACCAGCAAACAAGAGTTGGGAGTCATGGTGGGAAGAGGAACAAGAACATTTGCAGTATACTGGGTTTGTTGGACGCTTGTTTGAGATTATTCTTGCATTCCGCTTCTTTCTTTTTCAGTATGGCATTGTTTATCAACTACAATTCACAAAGGAAAGTCCAGCTGGAAGATCCCATAGCCTTGTTGTAAGTATTTTACTGTTTATCCAACTTCCATATCTTACAATAAAGAAGAAATATATATAAATATATAGTGATCATCCAAATCGGTATTCCATTTTCTAGTTTAATCCTTTTATACATATTGTGAGATATTTTATGATATTATAATTTTCCTTGGTTACACTAAAAAAACTGGATAATTGAAGCATATCTGTGTTAAAAGAAATTCATGGCAGAGTGTAGTTGTATGAATAAAGTCTTACTGCATACTACTAGGTATAACAAAATAGAAAAATAAGCTGAGCAATAAAAAAAAAGATTAGCAGGCATTCCTAATCCCTTAGTTATATGGGTTTATATATTCATCTTCTAATCTGCTTTTGTGATTTCAGGTATATGGTCTATCCTGGCTAGTAATTGTAGCTCTGATGCTCATATTAAAGGCAAGTGCTAACCTTTTCATTCATGATATGCAAGCAACAGATGGCTCTTGTTGACATTTTAAACTTGTTTCCGAAACTGCAGATTGTTAACAAGGGTAGAAAAAAGTTCAGTGCAGATTTCCAGCTGATGTTTCGACTTCTCAAGCTATTCCTTTTTATAGGGAGTGTGGCCACTCTTGTTATTTTGTTTACCACCCTTCATCTCACAGTTGGAGACATCTTTCAATGTCTTCTGGCTTTTCTGCCAACTGGATGGGCACTTCTGCAGGTACATGCCTATCATCTTAAAAAACTGTTTCTTTGCCTTGTGGTTCATAACTTTTCTGGCCTTTGTGACTTGAACTTGAACAAATATTTAACTTCCACCCCCTATTACCTGGATTTAGCTCTAAAAGTTGACTTTTTGTTAAAATGTAGCGCTTAGTAATAAAACCATTATGCTTGGACAGCACACGCATTGAAAATTTAAAAAAAAAAATCGAAATTGATGGGTTTTATTTTCGTGAATTCATAGCTGTGATTAGTCAGTCATTCATGAAGACTGCATTTTACCATATATCAAAGGTTTTTACAACCCCAAGGCTAAAAAGTACGATGTTTCCGCCATTTTTTTATTACAACATTAATAGATACAGTTAATTTATGATCAAGGGACGATTTTGCCCCTCCTGGAATTGATTTCGGAATCAAAAGTTTACTTAGATCTTATGCCATGTTGAAAGTCAGACAAATAAGCTGTGTCTGACAGATAAGAAGAACCGTAGTCATTTTTATATAAAAGTAAATAGTTTGGCATAAATACAATATGAGAAAGGTTAGTGTTTGTGAGTTATGACAAATGAAGTGGGGTGAATGAGCAGGTAGCGCAAGCGTGTAAACCACTGATAAAGGCAGTAAAAATGTGGGGGTCTGTAAAGGCTCTAGCCAGAGGGTATGATTACATGATGGGAATAGCCATTTTTACGCCGGTTGCTGTATTGGCCTGGTTCCCATTTGTGACAGAGTTTCAGTCCAGGCTTCTATTCAACCAAGCATTCAGCCGAGGCCTTCAAATCCAGATTATTCTTGCTGGTGGCAAGAAGAACAACTAGAATTACTTTACTATCGGACTTTTTATTCTTCGATTTACTGATTGAGGGCGTATATAGATATATCAGTTTTGACCTCATTTACTCTACTCTTTGCCTGTGGATTGTACATGAGGCTTAACAGAAATTAACTTGAATTACTACTCGTAATGTATAGTGTTCTGAATGCTTTGCATTATATAGAATGCTAGTTTCCTTTGTATTGATTATGGGTGCCCTTTTATTGTCTCTTTTCTTGATTTGGATACTTTTTTTATCCGATTCATTCTAATTTTCTATTTAGCAAATGATCTTGTCATCTACAACCCTTGAAATTATCTAAAATGAGTTATCGTCACTCTGAACTTTGATGTGTGATAAATTGCTCCTTTTACTTGTTTAAAACGCTTCACTTTATCTCCTCATCGCCAATTGTCAATTTATGAATGGTTTGACTTTTTCAAGATATTATTTTTCTGATTTTTTTCTCTCCTACCAACGCATACATTGAAGGGCAAATTGATGCATTTTAAACAAGTTCAGAAATTATTTGACATATTTGAAAATTCAGGATAGCAAGAGTCTATTTTGAACAAGTGTAAATGCACAGTACCTTTATTTTTTTTTCAGATTACATAATCCTATAGCATGCTGAAATTTGATAGATGGGTCAATAAATTACTAATTTCAACAGTACATGGCACTTACAATTGCTCTCAGAACTATGTAATTTCTTGGGCCAGGTCATCGTTGTTGGTCAAATAAGCTCATATTAGATAAGGAAGATGGGCATCTAGTTGTAATAATTCATGTGTGACAATAGTTGGGCTTCCCGCTGTTGAGCCCATGCCATATCTCATTGGCAGTCTCTCTTCTTTGTTAATAAAGTTGGGTACTGTAGTTTTCATTATGAAATTCTTTATTAAATTAGCAACATTGTGAACCCTAAGAAATTGACATTGGAATTTGCGTTAACAATATAATAATCCTACAATCAAGGCTTGTAATCTTTGTTGATAACAACATAAAAGTGTGTGTGTATTATATTACAATTAACAAGGCAACAAATTGCCAAGCTTACATTTTAACATTAATATATATACCTCTCTGCACATTCGTCTACCTGGTCAAAGAGAATAGGTCTCATTATACATGATTCACGCAGTTCATGATATCGTCTATGCGGTATCTAATTCGTATATAAATGTGTGTATTAATCTACAAAAGACATAAAACAAGAAAAGAACAAATAAATAAAAGGACTAAGTCTACACCAAGTAATAATCTCACATATCAAATAAATAAGTATTATCAGATTTGGAAAATATTATCTTATTGTTCACGTGCATGCAATATTATATTAGCAATTTAATTTTAAGTTTTCCTAATTTGAGTTTTGTTCCATATTTTTACATGTTTGATGTGATAATGAGTCGATATATGTAAGACATAGTCTGTTCATTAAGGCTAAAATTGAAAAATGTCATTTAATACAAGGGACTGAGAAATTTCTTATATTAATAGAGTCTATTCAATGGTAATTTGAGTGGGTAGGTGGAGATTAATATTCCTTTAATTACAAAATTCATGAAGAAATTATATCTCAAAAATGGGGCTTTGCCAGTCTAATTGATTGATCTATAAATTATTGACTATTAATATTTGACTATAAAAGTAGAAACTAGCTGAGTATGAATTAATTCATATGGATTCAATCAGTTATAGCCTAATTCATATGTGTTGTTGTGCAGGCACATTTGCACTTCTTTAAATTTAAGGACCCTTTTGACAAAAATTTCTGGTCAATTTCATCCACAAATTTACCCATTCCAAGTTGGACATTTTAAATCTCCGTTAAAAGTTAAAAATAAATTATTTTGTGATGTGCTACTTTAGAAAAACATTAATTCAATCAAATATCATCATTAGCACCTTAGTGGTCTGAAATATCTTTAGATCTTAATTAATAAAAATTATCATGAATTGACCATTTACAAAAAGATGTATATACTAAATTGTGATTTGAGAGGTAATATGGTGTTTTCACAAATATAATTTGAGTCCAAAATTCATCAAAAGAAAAATAAAAAATGAGTCCAAAATTGCAACACCTGGTAAACGATAGGCTCATGTTTCAGAAATATTTTTATTTTTTATAGGACAAATTTTTATTTCCCCCGGCTTTATTTATGTGATCTTTTGATGTTTAGATATGACATATTGAGATTAATCAATTGATTAATTATGTCACATGACCAACTATAAACTCCTTTCTGTATTTGCTAACCTAAGAAAAATCCTTAAAACCTAGGTCATAATGCTTTGATTGAAGACCAGCGAAACCTTTATGTTGTCTTGAGTTAGATTTTTGATAAAATTAATGTAGTGAAAATTAAGATCGGGTGTTGTATTTTACATTTACTTGTGAATGAAAACCGTTATTCTGTTTATCTTAAGTGAATGAAAACCGTTATTCTATTTATCTTACTAAATAATCATTTTGTCATATATCACATCTTTAATCCAGGAGTTTGCTATAATAATTTCTAGAGTTCAACCTTCTTATATCATTGAATCCCAAGTAGGTTTCTGTGTTTAATTGAGATTTTTGGTCTCTGGATATCATATACATTCAATTTACCAACATATTATTAACAGTTTTAAGAAAATTGGGTTATTGTGCTTACACTAAATAAAATAAAAATCTCATCGTTCCCGGATGTAACTCAAACTTCAAACCTTTAAAAAATTTATTATTACACTAAGACACACAACATATTATTATCATTTTACAGAGTTTAAAATGAAATTTTCAAAAGTTTAATATACTGGTATAACAAGAAAGATAAAATCATTTTTATTTTATAAATGGATACATGCCTTTAAAATTCTAATTGTTTTATGTTAAAAAAAAGGCTTATACATTGTTTGTCCTTGAATTTAGTAGAAAATCAAATGTTCTCTTAAACTTTCAAACGCACTTCGTCATCCCTTTAGTGTTGCCTGCAGAAGAAATGGTGGTGGTGTGGAAAGGAGGCGGAAGAGCGTGGTTGTGTGTCATTACTGGATCAATTGTAATTTGATATTCTTACTAGTGCTAAATCCGAAACTCTTGTTGTGCTACTGGTGTTTAAGTATGATTTCGAAGAGAAAATTGAGATTAGGTGAGAAAGAGAAGAAAAATTTTAAAAATGAGTTCTTTCTTCTCAAGTCAACAAGCGATTTCCATGTCATATGGGATCAAAATATGCATTCTAATCAATTATGATGGGCAATGATGTGTTTAAAAATTTAAGATTCATTAAATTTTTTAAAACCAAAGTTTAGAGGACCCATTTCCTTTTTCTACTTTTTCTTATGTCATCGTGCATGTTACTGAAGTTGTCTAGGCCACATATTAATGACAATTTTCAACTTTTTTTCTAAAACAAATTGTTTCTAAAATTCCATCCCATAATCTTATTAAACTCAGCAATTTAGGCTGAAAGAGAAATATCCAAATTTCAAATTCTTACATACCTTGTAGAAATTTGAATCAAACAAAGACTTTATACATTAGCAACAGCTACTTAATTACCAATTTTAGGTGAGCTAAAAAATACTTTTCCAATATATTATCAAACCAAATATACACTAACTAGACTAATTAATCTAAACAACCTTAAATTCCTCTACCCACGACCTGCTGGTCTCCATTTCGGGTTTTGTTCCGAGTCGTAAATCTCACTCTTTGTTTTTCAATTTGGTTGACATTTCGATCATTTTCTTCACTAGAAGGAACAACGTAAACAAAATGTCCGATCGGAATATCGTTGAATAGAAGTAGTGATTCTAAGGTCTTGACCACATTAGCCATGGTTGGTCTAGACTTGCAGTGATAGCTTAAGCATTGGTAAGCCAAAGCTGCAGCCTTTCTTGCACCTTCCGCTGAATACTGACCTTCAAGTGATGGGTCCATTATTTGATGAAGCTTATGGCTGTCTTTTAACAACGGTTTAGCCCATTTTACTAGGTTCTGTTCTCTCGTTGGACGGTTCTTGTCCATTGATCGTCGGCCCGTGATCAGCTCCAGAAGTACAACCCCGAAACTGAACACGTCACTCTGTGTTGTCAAATGTCCTATTTATATTACAAGTATATTCCAAGTTAGTGTAATAAAAAGAATATTTCACGAGGAAAATCGTTAAGGGTGTGTTTGGAA
>CATIWQ010053225.1:0-14135 GCA_949673415.1 Euphorbia schlechtendalii | reverse complement strand
TATGAAATATGTCTATATTTATAGGCATATTACAAGAAAATGAAAAGATACAAGTTACATAATAAAGAGTGTAAGTTATGGACATCAATACAATTAACTACTAGTAACATCTCTATAATAATTCTATATTATTTCAACAGTCACTTTATTTTTTAATTTCATGTATCAACTTCTGATTGATTGATGAAAAACTTGAATAATGATATTTTTTAAAAAATCAAATCAATCAGAAATCGATAAGTGAAATAGCAACTAGGGGTGAGCATAATTCGGTAGAAACCGAATTACCGAACCGAAATATATAATTCGGTTCGGTATTTCAGATATCAATTCGGATTCGGATATTTAATATTATGCAATTCGATTTTCGATTCGGTTCGATTTTAAAAAATAAAAATATACTCAAAATCAAAGAACAGAATTTAAAGATAAACCTAAAATTTAATGTGATCAGGACTTAATTGATTTCTCATCTGTCCGTCTTCTCCGCAGAACACATCCGTCTTCTTCTCCACAAATCCTTCTTCTCCACATCCATCGCTACCAGTGTTACATTCTCTACCGTCCTCTGCAGCTTGTCCCTCCGGTGTCTCTCTCGTCGCTTTTCTTGTTGCCATTGGCACAGCCGCACAGCTCGACTCTCGTTGTCTCAATCTGATTTTGACTGGTTAGTTCATCTATTACAATGATATGGAACAAGAACTTTAAGAATCTTGATCTTATTCCCTTTATAATTTTCTTGTCTTTTTGCATATATAGTGATTTTATGGTCCAGAGGTAATAAAATAATAATACTAAGGGAGTTTGGAATGTGTTCTGGCTTGGCGACCAACCGTTGATCAGGCATTACGAAGGATCCTGTCTCTCTGCTTTATAAAAGGGACATAATGTATACAGTATTTTAATCAGCAGTAATATATTGTCCGTTTGATATTATTTTTCAGCCACCAAACCTAGTTTCAAATTACAGGCTGCAAATCACTAATCAATTCTCTGTAGGTTGTCATGCTCCTAGTATATTAATAATACACAAATCAACTACTCACCTATTCATAAAAAAAATAAAAGCTTCTGATGACAAATTGACATCTACTGAACAAAAACAACACTTGCAAATTAAGGCTTTTAGCTTAGAATCGACTCCAAAAACACATGTATCTATCTGCAAGTTTTAAAACAGTAGCCTGAATATATTTGCTTGGATAACCAAATTCGGTTAATTCGGTTTCAGATCGGATAACCGAATTTCTACCGAAATTATTTCTGTTCGGATGGTTCAGTTTTTATTATTATTTCGGTTCGGTTAGGTACATAGTAATTCGGTAATTCGATTCTGTTAATACGGTTCAGTTCAGTAAAACCGAATGCTCACCCCTAATGGAAACATAATGCCCTTTCTGTTCTGAGAGATGTAAGTTTGAAAGTTCAGAGGAATAACTATTAATGCATTAAGCTTTAAACTGTTCTAAACCACTGATCTACTTTTCAAATTTGTAAGATGCCTTTATTTCATACAATATTACCATACTTTCACTCTTTACCATTATAATAATTAGAGAATAAAAAATGCAACCACTTTCTTCTACTAGGAAAGAATAATCAGACGAGCGAGGTTGAAATTGATTCAATGGTAAACATAACTTATTGAAACCCCATATGAATCAATTTATTTAGCAATGTTTGGTATTTCTTGTCAAGATACCGTTCTAATTAGATGTTTTCACGAACATTTTGTATATTTTAACTTTGAATAGCACACTTGATCTTTTATACTATTTAATAAGGAGCTGATTTATTTTTTTTTAAAATCAACTCTACTTCTTAAAATAAACTTGAAAATGCAACCTTTCGAAAAAATAACCTGTAATGCTCACATTAAAATTTTTTCTAAAAAATATAGGCATGAAATGGGTAAAGACGGAGCAAATGTGTAGATGGGATTATTGGACTTGTAAACTGTCCAAAAAGTCGCGTTGCCTTATGTCTTGCGTCTAGATCTTTCATATCTGCAACGTTTACTTATAGGTGCTGAATTGTGAATTTTGGTTGGGGAGAAATGGCGTGTTTACATGATCATAGCTGTGAAGATCATGATTGCTCTTCTAATTGGTCTCTGTACAAGCACATAGACCTGCCTAAGGTCATTCTCTTTCTTTCTCTATTCTGGTTCCTATTATTTATCTTATCAAATAATTCTGGGCTGTTGATAATTCTTTTTTTATTTCTGATCCTGCATTTGTAGTGATTTTTCCGCTATATCGTTTCTTTTTCACTCATAAAATTTCGATTCTGGATTTTAAATCGATCCGTATTTGCTTACTGCTTAGGTATCAGCTTTGAACGAAGTCGTTCATGGAAGTGCCAAGTCAGTTTTCAAAGCTTGGGAGCAACGCCTGGACTTCAATGGAGTATCTTCTCTTGAATATCAATTAAAATCTATTATTCGTCTATTTTGCAATGTAGAATTTTTTTATATATGTGTTTGCTTTGTTTTCAAGGAACACTTGGAAAGCAAGAAGGGTGATCCTGAGTTGCTTGTTTATATCCCGTAAGCAAAAACTTCTTTGAGCCTTGCTTAATAAGTTATAAAATTTAGGTTATAAAGTGTGGTATTTTATCTTAATATAGAAAAATCAGTTTCTGATATGTACTTCACTATGGTCTATCTCTTATCAGTTACAGAATTCAAGATGTACTATGTGTATACAATGATTGCTCTACATTTTGTGCTCTTTCATATGCTGATTGCTCTTCATCTTGTATCTTACCAGTTTTTCTTTTTTTTGTTATCATGCTTTGTAATTTAGAAATTAGGGAAGTGCACTCTCTGCTAAGTTCCTTGGTTTAAAGTCTGATAGTGCACATCATATGGCTTCCCTGATTTCTTAAGAATTAAGAGCATAAGCATGCAAGTCTGCATTCATCGCTTTGTTTAGGTGCTTGTTGGAAATATTTTCTTATAAAGTTGCAAGTTGGTCTTTTAGATTTTGAACCTCTTCTACTGTATGCTAAACTGTGGGCTTTATGTAACCGTTTTTTAGAGGAAATCATAGAAGTGTTTTTCTTTCTTTATCTCTTAGTTGTCTGTGTTGGTTTGATTTGATTTATGATTTATCAATCTAAAATGAGTGTAAATTTTTTTTTATTTTCAGCAATCCCTCAACTTCTGTGAATATAGTTGGAGATTTTCCTATTTTCATTTTCCATGGAGAATGTTATTCCATATGCTTTCTTGGGAAACTTGGTATATAACTTATTTTCTTCTCTCTCTATACTGTTTGATGGATTCACGTCAGATGTAAAGATAAAGAGCATTTCAATTGTTGGTGGTGCTGATGGAACAAGTCCTTCTAAGATGAGAGCGTGAGTTTCTTCTCTACTTCCTTGACCCCTGTTATTAAATCCTTGAATGCAGCAAATATGCTCAAATGTAATGTTCATTGTAAAAAAGTTTTGGAACTAAGACTTAAGTTGCGAAACTGCTAGGGCTCTACCTGGTAGGCAAGCTTGGATTTCTTGCTTTGTCATTGTTTGTCCAGCTTGCCTTGTAAATGTTTCATTAGATGTAAAGCTATCTAGCCCTTTCTAACCATGACAGGGAGCATGTGCAGGGATTTTTTTCTCATTATATTTTTTTCTGCTGCCTCATTTTAGCTTCTTAGACAAAGATCCGATATATCTGTGATATTTTGTTTACATTGGGTTGTTGTATGATATTCTTTTTTGTTTTTTTATGCTAACTGGTGCATTTTTTTTGAAGGAAATGCTAATATGATCTTTGGAACCTATATTTAGGTTCATCAGTTGAGCTGCCATGGATTTCTCAGATGCTCAAAGTATGCAAGCCGTTCAGATATGATTTCATCCTATAACTTCTTGGTGAGTTAATTTATAAGTAGCACCAATTTATATGGAAATAATTTTTTTCCTTCCGTTTTTAGGAGTGGGAATTGGTTGAAAATTTGCAAGGAGTGTTAGAGTACCAGACAAGGTAATTTTTCCATTTCAAACTGTTACGGGCCTTTTTGTATGCAAATAGTTTCTTGCATTTTGCAAAATTACGAAGTATCTAGTTGGCGTTGGTATCACTATGAACTTCGGTTTGATGGTTAGTTCACTTTTATATATTGATAAATGTGAACAGATATGCCAAATTTCAAGGTGTCACAAATATTACATTGCACTTCGCTGATAGTTTTGGCAGTGATACAAGTAGGATACACTATATTGGCTTTAAAGGTGAAGCTACACAGGTAAAATTGTTCATCGTCAAATTTGAGGGTGTTTACTTTTTTTCTAATCAACAATCAATATTTTTTTGTTGAAAGAATATTATTAATTGGAACATTTTTCATTTATGCGATGAACAGTTGAAGAGGGATGTTGTTGCAAATATTGTTTATAAACTCAAGCCAAATCCTTCTGACCACAAGTAAGTACTTACTGCCTTTTTGAATGTCAACAAGTTTAGTGAATGTTCGTTTTATTGTTCACAGTACTTTGGTACGTTAAACAATCTTCAAATGATAATCAGATTGATTGGCATCTTCTGTATGCTCTTGGAATTCTATTTAATCTTTGATATCATATTCTTGTCATTCATTTCTTTATCATAAGAAACAAGCCAAATGCTATTGTTGTGATAATATAGCCGATTTTCCTGTTTTCAATATCTTAGGGCAAAAGCAATCAGAATTATTTTTTTAAGTTTCTGAATTTCTTTTATTATTAGTATTTGTCCAGTGGCTCTATGCTAGGAAATTTATTTTCTTTTGGAATCAGTTGTTGGAAGTTGGAACACTTACATGATACCTTTCACTTTAAAGTTCCAATATTTTCCTTATTCTGAAAGTTAGCATCTTAACTAGAGTACCGTACTGGTCTAACCATTAGATTACAGGGAAAAAACATACCCTGAAATATTACAAATCTGTTTTAGGAATAGGAATGTGAATCTCAAATTCAGTTTGAACATGTTTGCCACAATAATTGTGTTGTTTTTTTATTGTTCATTTGCTCAACGATGGATTATGCAGGACAAGTTCTGAAATCAATAATTTTTCGCATGTGGAATGAAGAAAACTGAATAAGTACACCGTGTGATGCATTCTAAACTTAAAGAAGCTTGTGTAAATTTGATGGTGGAATTTACTAAGCTTAAATGTTCAATACAATAACCTTTTGTGTCATCTCTTTTACCCTCTATCTCTATTATTTTACCTCACCCATGGCAAGGGGATAAGATATGTTTGCACAATTTAGGGGTTTTACCTGCAAATATTCAGTGTTTGCTGGTTTGAGAGTGGTTAACTCAACAGTGAGAATGATTAAATTTTAAAATGAATTAAGAACCAGTTTGGAGGTTGTGTTTTTCCAAATTGCTTTCTGGAAAATTTCGTTTTTAAGCTTTTCATATAAGCAACGGAGTTGATCTTTTGAAAGAAAAGGTAGATAATTTCTAATTAAATAATATAAATGATAAAAAATTATGTACTTCTGTAATAAGTTTGTGAGAGGAAATAATCTCAAACCTTTCCAATTAACGAATTCAACTATATATCTGGTAATGAAATCTATTTTGAAAATTATATGGTCTAAAAGGCTACTATTAAATTTATTTAAATCCAACTGGCAACCATTCGTGGGATGAAGAAATGTTCTCAAGGTTTGAAGCAGATTGTTCAACACAAAATTTCTTCTAATGTTCTGTTTGATGTTCTCATAAAAGATATCTTAAATGGGACCTTTTATGTCAATGTATTCATGAAACACCGTAACTAAGTTTGTTGCTCGGTAAATACTTAGATTTGTTTTAAATTTTAAATGATATACACAAAACAATGATAAATTGAGTGCTAATTTTGAATTGATAATTTTTAAATCATAGTGATGGGCACAAGAGAGGAGGGAAAAATCATTGTTTTTAAATTTTGTTTATGATTTTGCAGTATTTCAATAAAGATCAATCGACAATTAGTTAAGGAATAAAGTAATAATTAAATTATCAATTTGTGCACATCTGTTGTATGAGCATTTAACCAATAGTTTATAGGTTAATATGAATATTCTTATTATTGGAATGTTGATAGATAATTTCTCTCGTCTAGACAATTTTTTTAAATTCTGAAAATTGAACTGATATTAAATGAGTTAAATTGAACTGATATTATTTCAGTGGACATTTATAATTACTTATAATTGAATTGAGATTGATTGAATTAGATCATTCTCCTCAAATTTTAAAATTTGAACTTAACCATAACTATATAGCTGAATTAAACTGAAATTAATAGTTCAATTGTATTCATTTGTTGTAAAGAGTATACGTAACAATTAATATTACAATTATACAAATACAGTGGAAATAAAAAGCTCATTTATAAATTTATTTTATTGGGATTTCAATTTCTTTTTATTACATTATCCAAAAAGTGAGAAACAAATTAAAGATTTGATAGAATATTAGGGTAAATATGAAGAAGAAGAAGAAAGCGACAATGACAGTAGAGGCATAAAAGAAAACATAGCGCGGCTCGCTTTCTTCCATAAACTTTTGAGCCCCGCAACCAAACCACTCTCTGAGAGGTCCGTTTAACAACTCCTTGTGCTGCGGTAAACATGCAGGCTTGCTCTAGCGCCGCCGTTATGGGGTCTTTACAGCATCAGCCTATCTGGACCAAGGCTTCATTCTTGCCTCCAAAATCGTCTAGTTTTATCGGCTGTCCCCATCAGATTAGCCTCAATTTAGTCAAGCCCTCTCGATATTCCCCTATTGAAGCCAGCTTGGTCACCGGAAAACCACCCTCATCTGTTTCCGTCCCTGGAGGTAACTTTACTTTGCCTTTTGTATTTTTTTTTTACTAATTTGTAAGCTTTGCCATTTTTGCACTGCTTAAAATGCCTTTTGTAGGGTTTGTAGCAAAGGAATGTTACAGTTTGTGGAGAACTTGACTTTTCTTTTCTTTTGAGTTTTTGTTTTATTTAGCTGTGTGTTGTGCAGAGCTTGGTGTTGATTTTGGTGTTGGTGCTAGTTTAATGTGTTGGTGTTGGACTGTCTATTTGAATGTGCTAATATCGCAGCTTCACATGTGTTACATGTTTAAGGCACCAGTAAAGAATATTCAAGGAAGATTTTTTTGTCCCCGGTTTCTATTTGTGGTATATTTGTCTCGAAAAATCTCCAAAACAAACTCCTAATAAGCATGTTCGGTCATCTTCTTTCAACAATTATGTCCATATTACCACTTCAGAACTAATTTACCACTGCTCTATCTTATCCAGTTTCCACTAGCTATGTGTTTCTCTGGAGATCTTTATATTACATAGGAGCAAAACGAAAATGTCAATAACATAACAGAAGTGAAAGGGAAAACCCTTGATTGAAGGGGAAAAAGATATTTTATTCACATACTTTTGGTGCATCTTAAAAGAGATTGTGAAGTATTAGGGTATCCTAAAATTGATGTAATGCACACTGCCCTGGTGCGATCAAAATGATGTCTTACTAATGGTAGTGACTCACAGAATTAACCAATGAAACTGTCCTTTGCCTCCCTTCAATGTTCAGTTGCATAATTTTTACATTCCAAATTTTTAAATGTTCAGGCGATAGAAGTTTTGAAGACTATGGACTCAGTGAAGCAGATCCTGAAGTGCGGGAAATTATCGACAAGGAAAAAAACAGGCAGTTCAAAAGTCTTGAGCTTATCGCCTCTGAAAATTTCACATCTCGAGCGGTGATGGAAGCAGTTGGTTCATGCTTGACAAACAAGTATTCTGAAGGACTCCCTGGTAAAAGGTAGATATGCTTAATTTTACGATATTGCCCTCGTTTTATGCCCTAGTTCAAATTTCTGTAGTTTTATATAGCTAATTTCAATATTACAAAAACCTCAGATACTATGGTGGAAATGAACACATTGACGAGCTAGAAATTCTGTGTCAAAAGAGGGCTTTGGACGCATTTCGTTTAGATGGAAAGAAATGGGGTGTTAATGTTCAACCATTGTCTGGTTCTCCCGCAAATTTTGAGGTTTACACTGCTATTCTCAAGCCACATGACAGGATTATGGTAATATTTCTTCTCTCTTATTCTTGTGTCCATTTGTCTATTTAATGTTGTAATGCTTTAACATTTAGATTTTTTTCCTTTTTTAGGGTTTGGATTTACCTCATGGAGGACATTTGTCTCATGGGTTCATGACTCCTAAAAGACGAGTATCAGGCACTTCGATATATTTCGAGTCTATGCCCTATCGACTTAATGAATCCACAGGTAGTATATGACTACATACCTTAATATCGGATTTAATTATAATAAAATTGCTTCCAATAGATTTATTTCGACATGTTGTGCAGGTCTCGTGAATTACGACATGCTTGAGGAAACGGCTAAGCTCTTTCGGCCAAAGCTCATTATAGCAGGTGCCAGTGCTTATCCACGAGATTTTGATTATGCTCGCATGAGGAAGGTAGGGGGCCTGGGCCATATAAAAGCATTCACCTTTTGCCTTTGGTGTAGTCTTTACCAAATGCTTATGTGTCCTTTTGTTATGAAGATCGCAGATGAGGTTGGTGCTTTTCTGATGATGGACATGGCTCACATTAGCGGGCTCGTTGCTGCTTCTGTTGTTGCTGATCCTTTCGAGTACTGCGATATCGTCACTACCACCACCCACAAGGTCAGTCCACTTGGGGGCCCGGCCCATATAGAACGAGCATTCAGTTATAGAAATTTTAATGTAAATGTCACCATTGAAAAAATTAACTACAATCTGTAATTCTTTTTTTTTATTTTCCTTGGTGATTTTCGGTCCTCAACTAAAAGAGTGTGTGACATGTCAAAAAATTCCTTGACATATCCTCAAGTTTGATACTACTGGATAATTGTCTAATCACTATATTTTCAAATATATGTTACCTTTGAGTAATATTTTTGCCAATAATATTTTTTTTCGATATACTGGACTTGTTTTCAGTCGCTACGGGGTCCAAGAGGCGGCATGATCTTCTTCAAAAAGGACCCAGTTCTGGGAGTTGATTTGGAATCTGCCGTCAATAATGCTGTTTTTCCAGGCCTGCAGGTTATTTGCTACTTAATTTGATGCACCTTATTTTACTCGAGTTCTGAAAAAATATTAGGTAATTTTTCCCAGGGCGGTCCTCACAATCATACAATAGGCGGACTAGCGGTTTGCTTAAAACATGCACAATCTCCTGAATTTAAAGTCTATCAAAAGCAGGTACTATTCCGCAATTATGATTAAGCTTGGCAATGAGGCTTGTCCTAATTTATTTATTTTAATTTTGTTTTCTGGGTTTTTTAAGGTGATTTCCAACTGTAAAGCCCTAGCGAACCGTTTGGTTGAGCTTGGGTATAAATTAGTTTCTGGCGGGAGCGATAATCATCTCGTTCTTGTAGACCTAAGGCCACTGGTAAGCTTCTCTCTCCTTCAATGTTTCTTTCTTTGTATTCGTGAATCGTAACTCATTCGATGAAAATTGAAATTCCCGTATCATTAGGGCATCGATGGAGCTCGGGTGGAGAAAATTCTCGACATGGCATCCATTACCCTCAACAAAAATTCGGTACCTGGTCAGTATCATTTATTTCGCCCGATTCTTTTTGGCGAGACTTCGCAAAATCCCTCAAATTTTTTCCGCTCATTGAGTTTTGTAGGAGATAGCAGCGCCTTAGTTCCTGGCGGGATTCGAATAGGATCGCCCGCAATGACTACTCGAGGATTTACAGAGAAGGAATTCGTCGCGATTGCCGATTTCATTCACGAGGGAGTCCAGATCACTATCGACGCTAAAAAGGCAGCATCGGGAACAAAGCTCCAGGAGTTCATGAAGTTTGTTGCTTCGCCTGATTTCGGTTTGATGGGTAAAGTGCGGGATCTTGGAATGAGAGTCGAAGCGCTTACGACCCAGTTTCCGATTCCCGGAGTATGACTAGACTGCATATGGTATGGCGGTGGTTAATTTTTTTAAGCCGGATTAGTATGGCGTTTAAGGCCACACTATAGGATAAGTTTCAAAAAAATGCGTCAATCGACGCAATACATAATCGTGTTGTATTATGAGAAATTTTGACAGTATACTTGTTCGTTTTATTTCATGATGTTGATGGCTTTTTTGTTCCGAACTACTGAACTAAATATGTTTAGAAGGAATCTATTTGATTTTCGTTCATTTATTATGTGAAATTGTCATTTGAAGTTGAATCATGAAATCTGTTTTGGGAGTTTTCCAGTTTGCACATTATTCAGTGTTTTGAGTATAAATTGATCTATATTGATTGGATTTTTATTATTCTTATGGCATTATTGAAAAGTTGAGACATATGGATAGGTTTATTAAGAATTAACTGTTTCGATTTGAAGATGTTTTAATGGAGAAAAATGTAGGGGAAGTCAGGTCATGAAATCTAGAAATTTTTGAAAACATGAATGCTAATTTTATTGTTGTTTAAGGATTGAAAATTTAAAGATTTGAGATCCTTAATACATGTGTGTAGAATTATACTGATAATATCATACTGAATTTATAAGTATTTTTGTGAAATTATTGCCCTTATTAAATGAGTTCGGATAGATTGACTCCAATATAGGGGGGTACAGTACTGTACAAATAATTGGAGCTTTGTCTCAGGAGCTTAGTGTCAATACCATGATTACTGATATTAGGAGCTTCAACTTTGGGCTTTGTGTTGTTATTAGGAGCTTTGGCTTCGGGTTTTGTACCGTTATTAGGAGCTTCGGGGTTATGCCAACCCCGGTATCTAATACCATTAACGATACTTAGTTTATTTCGACGATTATTGTTTATGGTTATAAGTAAAATATTGAAGATGAGTTTCAAACGCATATTTTATGAACAACAAAGAAAACTAACAACCTGAGCAGCACTCTGTGCCATGGAATTAATTGCAGACTGAACATAAATAAGTGAAGGCTAAGCACTAGGTCCAGATTGACACTAAATCTGTTACAAAAGAATTTTCATTACTTTTCAAGATTAATTTGACACAACTTGTTCTTTATAACAGTTTTCTACCACTTACCTACCACTTTCTTACCAGTTGTGACATTTTTTGTTCTTCATACTAGTTACATACCAGATTCTTACTGTTTTGATTCAATACTTCGTAAAGATTTATTTTACATGTTCTAATCACTTCCTATTACATTTTCATTACTTTTCAAGATTAATTTGGCACAACTTGTTCTTCATACTAGTTTCCTACCACTTTCTTACTAGTTTTGATCTTTTTTGTTCTTTATACCAGTTACATACCAGATTCCTACTGTTTTGATTCAATACTTTGTAGAGATTTATCTTACATGTTCTAATCACTTCTAATGCATTTTCATTACTTTTCAAGATTAATTTGACACAACTTGTTATTCATGCCAGTTTCCTAACCACTTACCTACCATTTTCTTATTAGTTTTGACATTTTTTGTTCTTTATACAAGTTACATACCAGATTCTTACTGTTTCATACTAGTTTCCTACCACTTACTAATTTTGATATTTTTTATTCTTCATACCAGTTATATACCATATTTCTACTGTTTTGATTCAATACTTTGTATAGATTTATCTTACATGAATAAATCACTTTCTAATGCATTTTCATTATTTTTCAAGATTATTTTGATACAACTTGTTATTCATACCAGTTTCCTACCACTTTCTTACTAGTTTTGACATTTTTTATTCTTCCTACTAGTTACATACTAAATTCCTACTTTTTTGATTCAATACTTTCTAGAGTTTTATCTTACATGTTCTAATCTCTTTCTGATGAATTTTCATTACTTTTCAAGATTATTTTGACACAATTTGTTCTTCATACCAGTTTCCTACCACTTACCTTCCACTTTCTTACTAGTGTTGACATTTTTTGTTCTTCATACCCGTTATATACCAGATCCTACTGTTTTGATTCAATATTTTGCATTGATTTTTCTGACATGAATAAATCATTTTATAATGCATTTTCATTACTTTTCAAGATTATTTTGACACAACTTGTTCTTCATACCAGTTTCCTATTACTTACCTACAACCACTACGCCATAGATGGCCTGTTGCAACCAGAATGGCTGGTGTTGCATCGAAGTGTTGCCAATTTTGATGGAAAAAATGATTTTTTGAAACCCATTTTGAAAAGTGTTGCAATAGATATTTTTGCTTATTAAATACACTTTCATCGCAACATTTTCAGTTTAACCGTTGCGAAAAACTCTGTGAACAGTGAATTAATAACGGGCGGGAAGTTTTCTGCTAAACATTTGGACAGAAATTTTTTATTAAAAAATAAAAAAATAAAAATTAATTAACAAAATATATATATCACAGTTCTCTCCTCCTCTCATTTTTCAATCTCACTCGTTGTAAAGCCTTTACAATGGCCATAGCTCAGGAAAAAGGGACACCTCCTTGTTGCTCTAAATCCATCGCCGCCGTCGCAAGCTCTCCCTTAGTCGTAGCTAGAAAAGCGGCCACTGCGGTGATCGACTTTTTGCAGGATTGGAGCGTCGATACTAAAGCAAAGGATCCGATCCGTGACAGAGCTGCAATGGCGTCCTTGATCCGGCCGGTTGATTCACTCACCGATCCTCCGCCGCCTCCACTAGCTTCCGCCTCCTCTAAAGGTAAAAAGAATTAGACCTAGTTTAAACATTTATTAGACCTAGGTGGGGCGAGCTTTTCTTTCTTCTCTAACTCTGTTTTGGCTTACTCTATGTTTGGGCATTGTGGTTCCCTACAAACTATATGAGGTAAAGTTCCAGGGGCAATTTTATTATTTGTTTATTTGAATTAATAACATGTCCATGATGCTGCTATCGTTTTATTCAGGTAAATAACATGTCTATGTTTGGGCATTGTGGTTCCCTACAAACTATATTGATTTCTTCACGGTTTCATCTTGTTGAACATGTTTTGCTTTATTTGGACTGTAGCTTTTAATTGTCATTCACTATCCTTTTCTTTTCTCTTTTAGCTTGTTCAGTTATAATCTAATTTTAAATCTAGTTTAAACCCACCATTTTTGTTAATTACAGAGTTTCACAGAACTGGAGTACTTGCTTCTAGCTATGGTTTCAGCTGTTCCTTCTTTCTTAATTCCTATCATATTTGTCTGGAAAGGTAAATTCCTGACTTGGTTCTTTTCTAATTCTGTACAATTAGAAGGAAAACCATGAAGAGAGTTATCTTGTTTACTTTTTCTTTCTGTTTGCAGGCTGATAGAATCTTGGCTTGGAAGGATCGTTATTGGGTCAAGGCAAGTGTGGAACTCTGTTTTCATTTTATTTTGGTACTTTTTATGACCTTTCATACTTTAATTATTCAGTCATATTCTACTACCATTATTTTTTTCTTGTATTTTGTCAAATATGTTAATGTCAATGTCCATCGAAGCTCTTTGATTATCTTATATTTCTTCCTCTTCCTATATATACCCGGAGGAGACCTTTTGCCATTTAAATTAAGAATTTAAGAATTCATTATCCGTGTCTTTGCTTTAATTTTTGGAAAACATACTATCATCCAAGCAAGAATTTAACGAGTTATGATTGAGTAGATATAGGCTAAAATTGTGCGCTAGATTTCTTTGGTTTTGAAGATTTTAAAAAGGCTGTTATGTAATTTTCAGAGAGTTCGACTCTTATTAAAGAGCATTGCCTTGAATTTCAAGCTTGATATATATACCACCTGCTGAAAGTTTAATTGACAAAAAGAATTAGACCTAGTTTAAACATTTATTTTCCATGTAATTTGTATATTTTTGAAATTTATGTTTTAATTTGTTGAGAGTTAGGTCTGATCCCATGTTAACTTGTTCCTTTGAAAATAGTTTTATTGGTTAACTGGTTTGATTTGTGTGCTTTGGTCAAAGAGTTAGGTCTGAGATCATGTATAAGAAAGTCAGCATAATGACTGCATTGTACTTGTTTAATTAGTCTCTTCCTGTTATTGACTTTTAATTGTGTCTGAAATTAGTTCGTGTTGTACACTCTTGAACTAGCTATCTAATGGTTAACAGACTCTGTGGTCAAATTTTTTTTTATTGGATTGGGGACTTCTCATCATTGAAATTGCTGTAAGTTCTCTATCAACAA
>CATIWQ010053212.1:0-13023 GCA_949673415.1 Euphorbia schlechtendalii | reverse complement strand
GGCGAAGCCCCTCCGATGCTTAAGTCAGTTCTTAAGATGGAGGAGAGATGAGAATTTTCTGTATGGAATTAAGTTAAGCTCCCTTCTTGAGGAGATTAGTTTCCCTTTTGTAGATAGAAAATGGGCCTAGATGTAAGCATAATTTTAAATGTAGGCATAGATTTAGAACGACTCAGCTGAGAGTAGATTTAGGTGTATCTTCGTATCATATGATATTAGAATATTTAGTTTAGAAGCGGTAAGTTATTTGGAAAGATAGATATCCGAAATCAAATTGATATATCTAAATGCTTATCATCACTGACTGTATTCCTACGTAATAATATGGTTTGTAGTTCTATATACTATTTTAAAGAAAAAAAAGTAAAATATCCGAAAATACAAAATGAAGTATATTTGAACGCCAGCTGGAAAATACGATGAAAGAAAGGTGGGGGCGGGAGTGAACGTGGGAGAATTGTAATGATATTCTGTGTTGCACATTCAGTGTTCCACAGTACATCTGCCGTACTTTCTTGTCTTCCCCTTCTTTTCTTTTCATCTTCTCTGATCGTGTTTAAAAATGTGCTATTCGGGTGGTTAGATCTTTTGAAAGTTTAGTCGGAATTTAATGAAAGTCTAAGTGAAGGGTGAAGTGGTATTTTAAATTTTTAATATTTATTGATAAATTAGAATATTTAATTAAAGTAACATAGAAATTTTTATATAATGAAATTGAAAATTCATGTAGTATCATTTTTTAAGATTGATGATTTTTTTTAGATTTTGGAGATACTTTTTAGGGTTCTGGTAACAATTTTCTAGGTTTAGGTAACATTTTTCGTCTATACCGTCCGATTATATAAAACCGTGGCAATGTTTTAAAAATCGCTGCTTAGGCGGCCACCTTTTAAAATAAAGTTTTTAATACGTGAACCTATAAAGTTGTCTCTAAATGTTATTTTCTTCCTTAACTTTTAAAGTTTCAAATAACCATTGAAATTTTAAAAATTGCACTAATTTATTATCTCAATGCTAATGTCAGAATTTGATTGGAGAATGAAAAATCAGATTGATGATACTTTTTAAAAATCAAATTAAACAAAAACTAATGTGTGGCTTAAATTTTTTTTAAAAAAATCATGAAGTTGCATAGTCTTTAAGAAAGTAGAAAAGCAATGTTTGGGTACAAATTGAAGGAGCTCGATTAAGCTTATTTTTGGTTGTCCATCTTTATCATCTTCTTTCCTTCTTTTCCATATCATGTGATCCATCTGTACCTTTTTTATTTTTTGATGTTTAAAATTGAATTTGGTTTAATTCAATTTTATAATTAGTTTATTTCATTTTTCCGTTAGATTCAATTCATTTCAGTTATATTTATTTTATTTTAGACATGTTCAACAATCAATTACTATTGAAATCACTTTATTCTTAAATCCTTGTGATGAAAATCTACAACATCTACTAAAAAAATTAGATATTTTATCGTTGTACTCGATAAATTCTATGATTGATGGTCTATTTCTCCTATTCATACTAATAAGTCACCCAAAATATTGTTAGCCAAACCACATATATAAAATAATAATATTACTATTACAATTATTATTACTGTTATTATTATTTCAATCAAAATTTTTTAGTCTTGAACTTTTCGTTAAAATCCTGTGGCACAGTAGTTGTATTGATTAGTACTGTTAAATCGAGGATTAATTTAGTCCTTAATCTAATAATTAAATTATGTGGCTGCAGCTATACGAACGTTGTGTACAAAATTTACCAGAAAACAAATACCAAATAAACTCCAGCAGCCAAGAGTTCCGTCATTTTAAAATAATAAAATAGCATTGCATGCCATATTTGGAAATCCCATATATTCTTTATTTTATAAAGAAATTTACAAAGTTCATACGAAGTTAGTTTCTTATTCTCTACTTTATTTATTTCGATCACCGCTTACTTGTAGATAAAATAAATTTTATACCGTCATTGTTGATCCTGATACATATGATCTGCTGGAGGATTAAAATATGTTATCATAATTTCAATATTTCGTCTGTATCTTCAATTCATAGCATCATATATGTTAATTAATATATTTATTTCTCTATTTTGTCTATTAATATATCTTAAAAATAGATACTTGTGAAATTTGAAATAAGATAATGAATGCTAAATGAAATGAGGACATCATATTTTGATCTCACATGGATATTTTGATGAAATAAAAATTCAAATTCTTTTTTAACCGATAATTAAGAAATATGAATACTTGAATTTGAAGCAATATATATATATATATATATATATATATATATATATATATATATATATATATATATATAACCATTTTATTTAAATCCAAAAAAAAGTAACTTTAGATAAAATTGATTTTAAATTATTATTATGTATCATGAGTGTTACTCATTGAAATTTTTACAACATATGTTCAATTATATCAAATAATAATTACTTGGATAAATAATTCTTAATAATTCAATTGTTGACATCAGACTGTCAATACCTATCTCTCTTGTAGATAGTGTTAAAATTTATAAGAGTGACCATGACATGTACATTTGTTACACCGGACTATACTTTCTAAAATTCAAATCAAGTAACTCCAATTTATGTATCTTTTCAAATTAAATGTTAAAACAAATTTATTGTAGAAAAATGTTAACAATAGTTTACTCTTCTCTTATTCTTCTATCTGATAATACAGTCCTGTTCTGTAATGATTATAAATTTATTTTTTATTTAAAATTATTTTATTTATTTTAATTAAGTGTAACTTTACAGATGATGAACTAATAATACATAAATTGACACAAAATGAAGTGGACTCACCTTTTGGTACCCTAGTTTGTTGTCAAATTTATCAATTTACAGTAACAAATAACTATTATTTTCACTGCAAATGCTAAAAGTGAATTTTTATTTTTATTGAAAGGTCAAATGGCCCTCACAACTTACAATTCTGCTCCAAGAATCAACTTGTTATCTTACCTGTTTTTTCTCATAGAATATTAGATAAATCAAATGATTATAAAATGAACAAGTTGATGGTAAACTGGACAATAAAGGACGTTGCATATTAATCCTTAATTAATACAGAATTACATAAGTTGATATTTCATCCTTAATTAATTACATAAGTTGAAGGACTATTCAATAAAATTGCAAGGAAAAGATGGAAAGTTGAATACAGAAGAGAGAATCGTCTTCACATATAGTGAGCTGACCCATCTTCGTGGTCCCTTCTTCTGCTCTAATTTTTTATTGTAATTATTTACAAACGTCATTTTTTCATGCAACTTAATTCATTCTATATTATCATATATT
This sequence comes from Euphorbia schlechtendalii, assembly GCA_949673415.1. Classification (NCBI taxonomy): domain Eukaryota; kingdom Viridiplantae; phylum Streptophyta; class Magnoliopsida; order Malpighiales; family Euphorbiaceae; genus Euphorbia; species Euphorbia schlechtendalii. The sequence continues at coordinate 9,696 of CATIWQ010053212.1, read as the reverse complement.
AATTTCCCTATTGATTAATAGATACTAATGCAGCCATTTAATAACTCTAGGTCTCCGACATTAATCTTTTCACAAAGTTTCCTGATAAAAAATTTGAGAAAAGATTAAAACTCACCGTCCTACCAATGGCTTACATGTTGTCAGTTGTCACAAATATTATAATAATTTTAATCTACTAATTTAATTTAATTAAGCTGATAACAGGTTTGACTTAAACGCTAAATTTCTTATGTGAAGTTATTAACCCATGATTTTGTGTATAAAAATTTGGTTAAGCCGTGTGGGGTCTATACCATATCCAGGCTTTGAAGGTGTGGCCAATGGCTTCCTTTATTTAACTTATACATCTATTTCATACGGGTTTTGTCTTTCACTTCTAATTAATAATAGTTAGCAGTCTTAATCACCTGTTTGAACAACTTTGGCTGATGCATACACATAGCAAGTAAACCTAGAACCATCCAAATTTTTGTTTAATAAATTTGGCCCACTAATTAATTAGATTTGATTTGGAGTTATGAAGTGCTTATAGCCAGTAATTTGGATAATGGTAAATACCCAGTGGTTTAGTTAGTTAAATACCAGATTTGATAATTGATTTATTTTTGACAAGTTGTTTTCAATTAGGAAGTGCGGATATTTCAATAGAATGGTGAGAATGTTTTTGAATGAGAAATTAGAGAGGACCATTTGGGTTATTCCTTTTTTATGCAAGTTGAGATTTGTGGATGTGTGGGTGTTAAGTAAATAAGTATGGCCATTTTTTTTTCTCCTGTCCTTTCTATTTGTTCTTTAAATTTGACTCTTTCTTTTGTGTTTGGCATTAGATATATAACCAGCCTACCCTTGTATCCCTGCTGCCCTTTTCTTTTTTTAATAATCATTTTGTTGAATTTAGGTATGCTATTTATTTATAAAAATTGGTGGGCAGTAATGGAATCCTGCTATTTAAATAGTAATCTCCTCGGATGGTGACAATCCGATGTCTAAAACCTGCTGGTATTGATTGAATGTCTGCTCTGTTTGATATTGTTGTTTTACAGACTCTGTAGTCTGAACCTTTGATCTTTAACACAATGAAGGCAAGACGAGGAAAGCGGTCAGAGGTATTAACTGACTTGTGCCGTTTTGTTTTTTTTTTTGATAGTTACTGTGTTTTTGTTTTGATTGGAAGTGCTGCACTTGATTTTGCAGGCCTTTTGGCCTTCCCTTGTGATGAAGAAATGGCTTAATATAAAGCCGAAAGTCTACGATTTCAGCGAAGATGAGTACACCGAGAATGAGAGCGAAGATGACAGTATGATTCTAGTCGATTCGACTACTTGAACCACGATGCTGTTTTTTTTAGCGGTTTGTGATGTTTTATGTTGTTTTGTGAACAGCTTGTTCTCTTAAAGACGAAGTAGTAAATGTGGCTGAAGACCATGCTGATAAGCATCCATCTTCACTCCTTGCTCGAATTCCAGGCAATTCTCTTTTTCTACTCTTTTCTTCTTTCAGATCCGCCTTTTCCAAATTCATAAGCTTGTTTAGTTCTATTATAATAACTCGACAAGTCCTTGCTCAGTCAGTTTTCTAATTACAGTTTTGAGATTCTGTTACTTGTTCAAAATTCTGTTGTTGTGATTACACAAGATGATTGAACCTGAAAGTTGTTGCTATGTTAAATTTTGGTTTGCAGATGACCCGTGTAAGGGGTATCCAGTGAGACACAGGAGAGGAAAATCCGAAACGCTGCGCGTTCAGTACATAAACACTAAGGAAGTGAGGTTTGTCTGTAAACCACATGTTCTTGTTTAGTAGTCCTTAATTTTGACTATATTTATTCACAAGTTAAACCATTTACATTTGTTAATTTGCAGGGTGACAATTGGTACATGGAATGTTGCTGGAAGACATCCCGATCAAGATCTCGACATCGAAGACTGGCTGTCCACACAGGAACCAGCAGACATGTACATTATCGGGTGAGTATCGCATCGCCTTGTTCATTTCGACTTATTTATTATTCATATTCCATGACGGGTTTTTTTTAATATGTTTGCCGTTTCTTTTCAGTTTCCAAGAGGTAGTACCTTTGAACGCCGGAAATGTACTGGGGGCAGAAAGCAACAGACCCATCCCCAAATGGGAGGCAATCATTAGAAGAACACTCAACAAACATTTAAAACCCGAAACAAAACACAAATGTTACAGCGCCCCACCCTCCCCCGTACTAAGGACTTCTTCAGTTGCCGATGAACTTGCAGATGAAGTAGGCGTTCTGCCTTCGGAGATGCTCAGTAACGAAATCAGCGACGCTTCTGGCTTAGAAACACACGAATTCAGCAACACAGACGGTGTCCACAAAAACTTACTGCTCAGAAGGATATACGGGATTGATTCTGATAGTCGATTAGACTGGCCTGAACGTTCATTGGATGCGACCCCGCAAATCTTGCCCTCCAATTCCAAGTTGCGCAGAGTATATAGCAGCACTGATATGTTTTCGGTGTTTGGTGCTCAAAGTTTTGCAGTAAGTAATGAAGGGTTGAGAAGATCTCACCACAGTTATGGGAACCTTAGCTCCATCCGGACTGTAGTCCCTGAAGTTCCCAAAGTCCCTGAAGTTATAGAAGCTATAGATTCTGTTTCTGATTCATCGTCCGAGGAGGAAGATGACACGTTCGAGGAAGCACCCATTGAAGAAAACAACGACGAGGATGACATGGATATTTGCAAGACGCGTTCAAAGTATGTGCGCATTGTTAGCAAGCAAATGGTCGGGATATACATATCGATTTGGGTTAGAAAAAGGTTGAGGAGACATGTAAACAATCTGAAGGTTTCTCCGGTCGGGGTTGGCCTGATGGGCTACATGGGAAACAAGGTATAATCGTCTGCTTCTCTTAGCAAGAGTAATATGTCTGCCTGACAAACATGTTATGATGCAGGGTTCTGTTTCGGTGAGTATGTCGTTGTTCCAGTCAAGGCTGTGCTTTGTGTGTTCTCATCTGACTTCAGGTCAGAAAGAAGGTGCTGAACAAAGAAGGAATGCTGATGTGTACGAAATCCTGAAGAGGACACGCTTCTCATCCTCTGTCTTTGATCCTGACCAACCCCACACAATACCTTCTCATGAGTAAGCAACATATTGACTTTATGTTCAATGATGTTTCATGCTTATGGTTTGATCAATTTGATTCTGTGTTGCAGTCGGATATTCTGGTTCGGGGATTTGAATTATCGTCTCAACATGATGGACTCGGAGATAAGGAAACTTGTGGCTCTCAAGCAATGGGACAAACTTATCAATGGTGATCAGGTGAGAATTTTCATTTTAAAACTCAAATTAAGGCGGTTAGTTAATGGAGTGTTCTTGTGTGGCAGCTGGTGCAAGAGATTCGCAGCGGGAATGTGTTCGATGGATGGAAAGAGGGAGAAATAAAATTCCCTCCCACTTACAAGTACGAGATGAATTCCGATAGATACATCGGGGAGAACCCGAAAGAAGGGGAAAAGAAGAGATCCCCAGCATGGTAAGTACACGAAATTAAATGATATTATTCTGAGAAAGAGACTAAAGGAATAAATAACTAAGCTTGTTCTCGGTTATGTGTTTGGCATAACAATGCAGGTGTGACAGAATAATTTGGTTTGGAAAAGGTATAGAACAACGTTTTTACAAGCGGTCAGAGCTCAAACTCTCAGACCATCGACCGGTAAGTTCGAGTTTTTTGGTACAACTTGAAGTCTTGGATCAACGGAAGCTCAAAAAGGCGCTCAATGTGAATACTGCAGCAGTACATCCTGCGATTTTCCTAAACGAAGATGAAGAGTAGCACGGGTAAACTAGCATTATACACTTGAACTCTCAACTATGAACCATAAAGCCAACTAATTATGTGACAGTATTCTTAATGATGTTTTAAATGCAGGGGCTTGCAGGCAACTTGACAAGGTAGAATAATGGAAACACAGTTGACAAATAACATCTGAGGTGCTGTTCTGTAACAGTAATAATAAGGGGGCAGTGTTTCATCAAGATTGATTGCTATTTTTGGATGAAATCAATTAAGAATATTACTATATAGGAAACATACATGTAAACTACTGGGCAGTTCTATATATTCTTTCTTTCTTTTTCAATTTATAAAGGTATAGCAGTGTGGGATTGGTCTTTACCAGAGTGCTGAAGGTATCAATTGAAGTGTTTAATTACTTTTTGTCTGGAGAGCATTTACAACTATTCTAAGGTATTGGTTGGGAATTGGATCTTGTAAAGTTAATGTGATTAACCATTTTTTAAAATTTCATATAGGTTGTTGATGTCAATCATTAAGCATCTAAGCCTTGTTTAATTAGTACATAATATATACCAATAATTATATACATATTTCTATCTGGCTTCTAGTTGTTGAGAATTATTACCATAAGCTTGATTTTCTCCACTCATAAGTAATATAAAACAATTTTATTATTCTAACATATATAATATAGTTTAGTAAAATAATACCGATATATAACTATTTTATTACTGCAAAAAGAAAAAGAAGAAGCATATATAACGCCAGATTAAAATATAATAATGGATTGGATATCGTAGATTAATAATAAACGTGGACATATTATCCCAAAAGAATGTACCAATTTGATGTAATTAGGTTAAAATTAGTTGCACCAACTTTGATCAAGATCAATGTCACAAATAGGAATTACTTTTGTCAGTACAATTAGGTTTGAAAACATGTAAAAGGGACATATATAATTCTCAAATGTTATTACAGTTAATTTTGTTATAATCAGCGTAAGCAGTTGCAATAATATTCCATAGTACACAAAACCAAACCTTAATTCCATGAAAATGAAAGTAATAATGCTGATATTAGTAGGTTTGATGATCAATATGAGGAGCAGTAAGTGCGAAGAAATTCTAGTTCCAAATTATTACATAGAAAGCTGTCCAATAGCAGAAGAGATAGTAAGGTACAACGTACAACGTGCAGTTCTGAAAGATCCAAGAATGGCAGCCTCGTTGCTTCGTTTACACTTTCATGATTGTTTTGTTATGGTATTAATTACTAATTAGTTAGCTACTTAATCATGTTTAATGACAACAACAATATTACATTAATCCTCTTGATTGGGTAGGGCTGCGATGGATCATTGCTATTGGACAGCAATGGGGAAATGGTAAGTGAAAAAGAAGCAGAGCCAAATATAAATTCATTGAGAGGATTTGAAGTGATAGACAAAATAAAGTATGAAATAGAAGAAGCATGCCCTCTTACTGTTTCATGTGCTGATATTTTAGCCATTGCTGCTCGTGATTCTGTTGCTTCTGTATGTTTCTTCTTCTTCTTCTTCTTCCTTTTCTTTTTATATATATTCATTATTATTTACCATTAAAGAAGTAATTTTTGTGATAATAATGGAAAATGAAAGAGAGGAGGGCCAAGTTGGGAAGTGTATCTAGGGAGGAAGGACTCATTAAGAGCAAGCTTTGAAGGCGCCAATGAGTTCATACCATCTCCCAATTCCTCTTTGCAAACTCTCATTGCCAATTTCAAACAACAGGGTTTGGATATTGATGACTTGGTTACTTTATCAGGTTACAAAATAACTATTCTATTTCATTCTACGAAGCAAAAAGGCACATTAATGAAATAAAAATGGTGGTGATGGAATTGCAGGCAGCCACACAATGGGGAATGCGAGATGCGTAAGCTTCAGGCAAAGAGTATATGAAATCAGGCCTGAAGAAGGAGAAGAGTATGAACATGACAAGTACAAGAGATACGGGCCATTTAGGAGAATCCTACGGTCAATATGTCCGGAATCAGGAAGGGACAATCAACTAGCACCGCTTGATTATGTGACTCCAGCTAGATTTGACAATCAGTATTACCACAACATTGTGCAAGGGAGGGGGCTGTTGGGGTCTGATAATGTGTTGGTGATGGAAGAAGGGGTGGTGTCGGAGAAAGTGTGGGCTTATGCATCTAATCAGCGCCTTTTCTTTAAATCGTTCGCTAATTCTATGATTAAGATGGGAAATATTAATGTCCTTACTGGACATCAAGGTCAGATTAGGAGGAATTGTAGGTTTCTCAACATTTGATTTCCACACCTAATACTATCTACTTCTCTATACTAAACAAATTGTACTTCAAGCAAATTTTTATTACACGATTTATTCAATATGGCCGGTCTACTAAAATAAAATCCACTGAATTTTGAGTTTTATCTTATCAAATGCTGACAAAAACAGGATAAGAAATTTTGAAAATAAAAATGAAAATAAGTTAGTGCACAATATAAAGCTAATTTGCCAATGGGAAATAAATTTGGGCTATTATTCATTATTGAAAAAACAAAGATGAGAGTTGAAGTTGTCAAGGCAATTTATATTTGAATTCCTCACATCAATTTCAATTTTCTTTTGTCAGAATAAAATATAAGAAAATTGTCTTGTCCTCGGCTATGTCAAATATCTAGTCTCATGGAATTTATGCCGTCCGATAAGATAAGCAAACGAATATTTCATTACCAAAACGACAACATTAGTATTTTTGCTCACATATTTTAATTAGCTTAGAAATGGCATATGCTCATTCATCAAATATATCATTCATTATCAAAAACAAAGAAGAGTACTTGTACAACTTGCTTGAGCTACAGGTACGAAATAAAGAAAGGGCTACCCATTAAAAATGGAGAAAGAAGGTGAAAGGATGAAAAACTTGGGAGGCTCTCTCCCTGTTCAAAATGTGCAACAACTGGCCACCATGAACCTCAAACAATTGCCGTCCAGATATGTTCGCCCTGACCTCCATCTCCTTCAGGTTTGTGCCCATAATTCTCTTTAAATTCCAGTTGTGGATATGAGCTAGCTACGCGAGGCCAACGAATTGGGTCTGCTTCACATGGCTTGTCAACAATGGGGCTTCTTCCAGGTTTAAAAATAAACTACTTTAATGTCATTAATTAATCATCACCCCCATTGGATTAGTAACCATGGATATATATGTTAATAACTTATAAGCAGTTGATCAATCATGGGGTAGCAGAAGAAGTTACTGAAAATATGAAGAGAGATGTTGAAGAATTCTTCAAGCTCCCATTGGAGGAGAAGATGAGATTGGGTCAACTACCAAATAACATAGAAGGCTATGGCCAAGCTTTTGTTGTATCTGACCACCAAAAGCTTGACTGGGGTGACATGCTCTTCCTTCTTCCCCGACCTCCCTCTCAAACAGATCTTCGATTTTGGCCTCAACTCCCCATTTCTTTCAGGTAATCATTATCCTCAACAACCATAAACTCCACCAATTCTTTGGCTAATAGATTTTTCTTTCCTCTCTGTCAGAGAATCCTTGGAGAGTTATTCAGCAGAGCTGCAAAAAGTTACAGTTGCGTTGATGAGGGCGATTGGTAGGAATTTAAAAGTAGATGCAGAGAATTTTGCAAACATGTTTGAAGGAGGAGGGGTACAAGGGGTTAGAATGAATTACTACCCACCCTGTTCACAAGCAAATAAAGTGATGGGTCTAACACCCCATTCGGATTCAACTGGGTTGACCTTGTTGTTACAAGTGAATGATGTGCAAGGTTTACAAATCAACAGACATGGGAAATGGATTCCAATCCAACCCATCCCTGGAGCATTCGTAGTCAATGTTGGCGATGTCATCGAGGTAATAAGTTTTAACTAAACTATTATGCAGCTTCATGAACTAACTGGAGAGGTTAAATTTGAAACAGATAATGAGCAATGGGCAATATAAAAGCATTGAACACAGAGCTGTGGTGAACCCTGAAAAAGAACGCCTTTCCATTGCAGCATTCCACAGCCCAAATTTGAGGACCATGATAGGTCCTCTTCCAGACCTAGTTAAAGGCAAGAAACCAATTTATAAAACATTAGATCATGTCGAATTCGTTAGGCTTGTTCTGACTAGCAAACTTGATGGCAAAAGCTTGTTGAGTCGCATCAAATTGGACTACTGAACTATGTGTATTTCACATGTAACTGAATGAATCGAAACCCAAAAGCGATACACTTCTTAAATTCTACAAATATCAAAAGCATTCAAATAACTAATAATTGAACGATGAGGGCATCAGTTCTGCAAGGTGTTGTAGCATCAACGTTACTTCAGATGCAAATTACCCATTAAACACAATACTCATTACTTGCCCTTTAGCAAATGCATTCCTTATCTATTTGCAGGATTGTTAGCTCAGAGGGTTGCGTTAGTGGGCCTTGGTGTCCACCCCCACAAAGCCCACATTCCACATGTTGGTCGAGTGGGCTGGACCAGACTTGATCGGTCTTTGCATAAAAAATATCTACCCAAGCCCAGTCTGGTTCACATTTTAGAACTTCGGGCCCGGGCTGGGTTTAGAAGGTCATTCTTAAACTCGATCCACGGTTCATACTAATTTTTTTATAAAATTTTTATTGATTATATATATATATTTATAATAAAAAAATTATATAACTACATATAAATCTTACATGAATTATATATTTATTAAAATATTCAATTTTTTTTGTATGAATTAATGTATTTAGCTTAAAAAATTCAATAGGTAAAAATCTAAAAATTCCAAGTAATTATGCTTAATGCCTAAATACATATCTTTATATATATATATATAATAGGGTAAAGTTCAAAAACATGCCTTGCGGTTTTGCAAAAAGATCCTTGTGGAATTTCCCTTTGCAAAAGGGTGCTTGTGGTTTAAAAAATTTGCAAATTAAGGAAAAAGATATTTTTTTCGTTAAAAGTAGTAATGTTCTGGAAGGTATTTCAACAAATTTAACATTCCTATAAGTTAATATTATTATTTAAAAATTATTCATCAAAATTTGAGTAATTTGTGGAAATTTTTCATTTTATTATGATTTTGTCACGTATTAATTGAAAAAAATTATTTGAACTTATCAAATAAAATATATCACTAAGGTGTATAGTATAATTATTAACCATGTTACAAAATATCAGTTCAAAATAAACAAGATTACCTTTTTTTGTAACGTAATTTCAAATTGAAAATCATGTTTTTGCTAACTTTTAAAACCACAAATACCCTTTTGAAAAAAAAAATTCATAAAGATCATTTTACAAATCAGTCAAACCACATGGCATAATTTTTAATTTTTCCCTATATAATATTAATTAGATCGACGTCGGGTCAGGTTTGAGTATTTATACATAAACCAAGCCCGACTCATAAAATATTGGGTTTCAACAAATTCGGATTTGAACTAAACTTTTTTAAACTTGAGTATCCAAACCCGACAAAAAAAAGTGTTCGAATCGGGCTGGGCGGGTAATCCCGCCCATAAACAGGTCTGGGGAAATTGTTTATAAAATCTCTTTATTTATATCGGTGAGATTACTAGAAAAGCCATCCATATATTGGTATTTAATTATTTTTCGCATTAAACAATGTTCAATTTCTTGTAAATTTGAAGAAACTATTTCGTGCGGGGGTAAATATTTCAAGTGAAATGAACATGATATGATTTGTACCATGGGATTTGAATTTCCAGTCATAATTGTTCCCTTTCTTCTTTACTCCGACCTCATGCTGTAGATATCATCAAATATTTGCATTTTTTCACAATTTATAACATTCAAAGGTGTAAGAAGTTTGTTGTTCTATTTTTATTTATTTAATGTCATAAAAGAGATTTATGATTTATTA
>CATIWQ010053199.1:0-14164 GCA_949673415.1 Euphorbia schlechtendalii | reverse complement strand
ATTAAACAGTGGACTTAACAACAACAATTTAGTTTTTTAGTTATTTAGCAATCAATCCACGAACTAAACTATCAGCATGCATCCGAGTTCCAATACATAAATCAGAAACAAATCATAAACAAATCCTATAGCTCCTTAACTAAGAAATAAATCATAAATACTATAGCTCGTGGTTGTAATTACGGCCTTGTTTTCGTTTACGGGTCGCAATGAACATTTCAGCCTTTGAAGGTTCTTTCCCGTCATTTTGCAATTTCTAGCAGAAACGAAATTAGCTGATAAATGTGGCTCTAAATCAAAAGTAAAAGTAATTATCAGAAGTAATAGTACCAATTGGTGGTTGACTTGGGCAAAACTTGTTGAGCCCATAATGTGTGGATTTGCATTCTTCCTCTGATTCGCCGCATTTTTTTTCAGCTTGGGCCTACGATGGTGGCACAAGTTATAAATTGAAACTGGAAATTCATGGGGAATATAGATTTTAAGTAATTGAAATGTACATTGACTTTCGGATCATTCCAATATTTAAGGCAATCGTTGAACTCTTCAATTGTAATGGCGTCAGGCCTATTCTTCATCCAATCATTGTCAGTGAAATGTTGTTCCTTGATACGGGACTTGTTCACCTTCCAAGCATCACATATTGCTTTCATTACCCATTTTTTTGCTCCTTCGTCGATATCGTACCTGGCCTCAAATATTTACAAGTTTCAGGGTAATATATATAACATATAGCTGCAAATAAAACTGTGAAGAACAAGCTTATCCCCACAAAAAATACTAACCTTCACATATCCCCATAGAAGTTCCTTATCGGGAACCTTGTGCCAACTTACATGATTGATGGCCACATATTCCCTACCTAAGGTTCCTAAGAACAAGGTAAATTGTGAAATGAGCTTTTTATCATCAGAAACAGGTTGGAACTTGTCATTGACAGTTATTATCTTTCTCTCTTTCATTGCATGTATGCTATCCATCTTAGTTTTACCTCTCCCTTTTCTTTTAATACTTTCAACTTCAACTTCATTTGCTGTTAACAATTTAACATTGTCAAAGTTAATTACATGGAATAAAATGCCAGAAACTACATAGAATTAGATATTTAATAATTTTAATAACCTTGGGATTTAGGTTGAGATTCAAGTTGGGGCTGATTGGCAACTTCTTTTCCCTTCTCCTGCTGCTCCCATAAAGCTAAATATGCAGACATATTCCCAAGCTTCCTTTGCGGCTGTTCAGTAGACTCTGGAATGATAGACTCCGGAGTTTCAACAATAATAGGCATTGTTTGGGATGTTGCCTCACGATTCTCCTTTCAAAAATTTATGTTAATTAATCAGCAAAAAAACACAACAGTGAATTACTTAACCTTTAAAGACTGATTGAAACACAAAATTTAAATTAAGTAATTACTTAACCTTTAACCGTTAAGTAATTAAATTTGAGATATAAACACCAAAATTTTTTTGCCAACAACTTCAATTTCATACATTACCAATTCTGAAAACTTTCATCGCTGTGACCTTGTATTTCTTGCTGGACTACGGGCTGGGATTTTTTGGGCACCATTGGCCTTGCATTTAAACAAATTAAAAAATCAAACAATGAAGCCAAAGCAGCAACTGATATGCTAAAAGACTGATTGTAAAATTTTCCATGGCATACTAAATTGTACAAGTTTCAGTTTCAAATACATAATTAGAAAACAAAACCTTTGAGGAAGCTTTCTTGACAACATTATTACCCGTCAGTGTAGACTTCCCTTTACGCTCCTAAATCATAAAACAAGACATGTTGTAAGTAAGACTACAAAACGATGACAAGTCATTCATGAAGGAAAACTAATGAAGGTAAACTGCCATAACAAATTAATTACCTGTTTCTTCTCCACCATAGCTGGAGCATTTGAAAAACTTGATTGCGATCGGGTAGTGCACCAACTTGTGGCACGCTCCTTATACAACCTCTCCCTTTCCTACATATAATATATCACGTTACAAAAGTTCAAATTAGCAAATTTTAAAAAAATCAACACAAAGCACACACCTTAGCATGATTATCGGATTCAACGCTTTTTTGTCCCTCTTCATCGGTCGGATTGTAATCATCACTGCCATCATTCTGGGCATCATCTTCGACAGTTTTACCTCTAGGAGCACTCAAACCATCAGCCAGCTCTTTCAATTGAAGAGAAGCAAATCGCTCCTTATTTTCTACAATTCTCCTTGCTCTTGTTTCCTCAATTCCGACTTCTCAGGCTGCTTTCACTGCAGCTATGGTCACATACTTCTTATGCTTCATTCCAGTAACTTTCCTCTTTTCCATATTTTCTGCATCAGTTGTTGTACTTAGCTTTTTTTACTTCAACCAAATGACTAAAATATGCAAAAAATCGAAGGACTTGAATGAAAAAATGGCTAACTTGATCTGAAATTTTGTGTTCGTATATGAAAAGTTTGAAGCTAAATAAGATATACAGAATAGAACATGATAAATAGAAATTAGAGCTTAATTAGAGCTTGCCGTTCTGTATATGTAAGAAACTACAGCATCATAATTACATAAATCTTAAAAGAAACAAGTTATGTTAGTTACTAAGTTTTAAGCTAATGAACTCAACAGAACATGAATTTAGATTAAACGATAATCTTCCAGAACACAAATTTAATATTACACAAAATCAATTGTCATAAAAAATAGAAGATCAATGACTTTCTAAAAATAAATAGATCAATGACTCTATTATCAACCCAGTTTTAAACCATCTGCTACTAGTGTAGTAGATCAGAAAGCATAGGAATTATAGAAAATAGAGAATTTCTATATCATTTTTTTAATCTCAAAATTTCAAAAGCAAGCTAATATCAAAGTTTCAAATGACTAGTGTACCAGCAACTATATTACAACGACCATAGAAAACCAAAAAGTTACTACAACAACCATAAAAAGTTATTACCTTCACAAAAGTTCGATCTCGGCCTCATCTCTACATGTGGCTGTAGTTTTGGCAATGGTTCTACAGATGGATCAACAACAGTGTCAATGTAGAATTTCACAATGCCTCGAGCGTCAAACCTTGAAATGTAATCAACGACGCTCTTATCACTACCGCCTACAAATTCCCAACTACCAGACTGCCTCTTACGTAAACTCCTCTGATTCTATTGTAACCAAGTTCCTCTTTGATAAACTGTGCCAACTCACAAAGTCCAAATCTGTTCGGATTGATGACTGAATCGATTTCATGTTCCCCCCCCCCACATAGGCCTTGCTGTGGAATTTTCCCTGGTGGTAAAAGGTAAGCCACATCTTGTTGGTAAGTATGTGTACCTATGTCAAACAATAACAACAAAATTAGAATATGCAGGATTTACCTAAATCAGAAAAATAATGACAGCAAGCCAAGATTTATTCCCAAATCTAAACAAACAGCAAGGCAGAATCAAGGTAACAAATCAAGGATGATATTTAAAAAATCAACGAAACCAAGAAAGTCCAAAATGATAACAGCGAGCCAAGATTTAATCCCAAATCAGAACAAACTGCAAGATAGAATCAATGTAACAAATCAAGGATGATATTTAAAAAATCAACGAAACCAAGAAAGTCCAAAATAATAACAACAAGCCAAGATTTAATTCCAAATTAGAATAAATAGTAAAAGTTCACATATAATTTATTATACCTGAAATATTAGTGAAGCTATTTACAAACATAATATGTACAATAATGTCGATTATTAATGTATCAAATATCAGGTCCATAATCTGTTTGTTGCACTTTATTACGACACTCCATTTCGTTTTTCTTCACCACATAATGCACGCCTTTTTCAATTGGATCAGCAACATAAAATACATGTTGAACTTGCGAAGCCATGATAAAAGCATCATTTTTTTGGCACAACTTGTTGAAGTTCACCCGAGTTAAACCAAATCGACACTTTTCTTCTTGGTACCAGCAACACCTTAACAAAACAATAGAATGCACACCCCAATAGTCAAGTTCAGTAATTTCTCTTATTGCTCCATAGTAGTCGACATTCGCAACTATCAGATTTTCATCTTTGGAACTGGAAAAACTAGTCGTCAAGGCTGAATAAAAGACTCCATTGTTTTGGGTTGTACACTTAGAATCTCTTTGCTTTGTGTGGAATCTGTATCCATTCACCGCATAGCCACTAAATTGTAAAATTGACCGATTGGGAACCTTAGCCAATGCTGCCACGTCCAATGAAGGGTTATCCATTTTATTTACTTTTTCCCCAAGCCATTTATGGAATTCTATAGTGTTCTCTTTCTCTTTTGTACTTCCTAGATTGGACTTGATTATCTATCAATATTCGATGTTCCTTACAAATGTGAATAGAGTAAAAAAATAAGACATACTAATTTACTAATGTTTTTATATGTGAATAAGAAATGGAGTTATAATTGCTTAATGCCTCTATTTCCTTATTCCCTGGAATTGAATAAGATATACCGTTGAGCTTTGTCAAATGCATCATCATCCAAATGTATTTTTTCCCCATCTTTGTTTCTTCGTGTCGCTAACGTATACCTTTCACTAGGACTGTTGGATCTTTCAAACACAGAAGATGCCTTCAAGTTATCATTTCCACTAAAAAACCTTGAGCAAAACGTCAAACTTTCTTCAACCAAATACCCTTCAGCTATGGATGCTTCTAGTTTACTCCGGTTTCGAACGTATGATTTTAGTTTGCCTAAATATTGCTCAATCAGAAACATCCAATGAGTATGCACCGGACCACCAAGTTCAAGTTCTTTACAAAGATGAATTTGCAAGTGAATCATTACATCAAATAATGAAGGTGGGTATGACGCCTCAAACTCACAAAGTATTTCTGCAATTTCTTCTTACAACTTTGAAATGTCTCCCAAATCCACAACTTTTTGGCATATACCTCTATAGAAAGAACCCAATCTAATCAAAGGTAATGCAACTTCAGCTTTTGAACGATTTCAACACACAAAATTGCAGCAAATATTGGAGCAAGAAATGAGCATCATGACTCTTGTATCTCGACAGTTTCCTCTCTTTCATGTTAACACATCGACTTATATTAGACGCATATCCGTATGGAACTTTGACATTGCTCAAAACAGAACAGAATATGTCTTTCTTGCCATTCTTCATGTTAAAGATGGTTGTTGGATACTCAGGAGGACGTGTGTTAGAAGTTGCGGGATAAGGGTGGAACTCTTTTCGAATGTCCAAATCTTCCAAATCTTTACGAGCCTTTACCACTAATATTTAGTAAAGTACCTACTATATTGTCAAAAACATTCTTCTCTATATGCATTACATCTAAGTTATGTCTAAGCAAATTATATTTCCAATAAGGTAGTTCAAAAAATATAGACTTTTTCCTCCAAGGTGAATCATCACTAGCCTTTCGCTTTCTCTTTTTCTTCCCAAACTCGTTGTCATAATCGGCTAGTAAAAATTCAATTTCAGTTCCACTTAAAGGTCGAGGAGCCTTTCCCGTTTCAATTTTTCCATCAAATCTTCTCTTGTCAAACCTATACTTGTGTGATTCATCAAAAAATTTCCTATGACCCATGTAACACATTTTCTTGCTACTTTCCAAATACATTGAAGTGGTCTCATAATTACATGGTGGATAAGCTAGGAAACCTTTTGTACTATAACTCGATAACATCTCTAATCTAGGAAAATCACTAATGGTCCATAATACACTTGCACGCAATGTAAAGGTCTCATCAGCCTTAACATCATATGTTTGTACGCCAACATCCCATAAATCTTTCAGCTCCTCGATTAAGGGCTGCATATATACATCAATGTTGTTTTCGGGAGATTCTAAACTAGGTATAAGTGTTGAAAGAATAAAATTGTCTGCTCTCATACTCAGCCAAGGTGGTAAATTGTAATTGACCAACACAATAAGCCATGTGCTATGAGTTATACTCATTGTGTGATAAGGATTGAAGCCATCGGACGCTAAACCCAATCTGACATTTCATTTTTCTGAAGAAAATAAGGGATAGTTGGCATCCATAGCCTTCCATGCATCGCCATCAGCCGGATGTCTTAGCTTTCCATCTTTATTTTGTTCTTTGGCATGCCATGTCATAAGTTTAGCAAAGTCTTTGGCCAAAAACATCCTTTGCAGCCTTGGTTTTAGTGGAAAATACCTCATCACCTTAGTTGGAATATGTGGAATCAGTCCTTCAGTTTCATTAATAAGAGCACCATTATTTTTCACCACTTTCCACCTAGATAATCCATAAATTTTGCAAACTTCCACGCTTTCATTGACACCCCAATACAACAAGCAATCATTAGGACATGCATCTATCTTTTGGTAATCAAGACCTAAATCCTTGATGGTATTCTTGGCATGATTAAAAGATTTTGGTATGTTGGCATGGGGGAAAGCGAGCTTCAAAAACTCCATAATCACGGTGAAGCAAGTTTCAGTCATTCCGTATTCACACTTGATGTGGTACATCTTGACAATAAAACTTAGAGTAGAAACATTAACGCAGCCAGGATATAAAGGATGTTTTCCCTCCTCAACAAGCCGATAAAATTTTCATGCATATGCATTAGCTCCTTTATATTTCCCTTCATCCTACCCTTCATTCTACCCATCATAATTGATAGCATCTCGATAAGTGGCTTGCAACATTGTTTATAAGTCATCTTCGAGCGGCGTTGACATCTTTATGATTGAAATATCGTACATGAATTGAGTATTAGTTGGAGAATGTCCATCACAGATGAGATGATCAAAGATCACATCACGAGAATGTCATTTTTGAATGCAGCAGTATTTGCAAGGACACCTCATTTGGGATCCTTCGACAAATTCCAAAAATGCATTCACCCTAGCAATATATTAATCACTAGAATGCGAAGAATGAATCCATTTTTTCCCTTCATTAGCCATTGCTATAACATGAAGAATAATGCTATCTTAGAGTCTACCTACACATCACATATTATTTATCTACTGAGTTACTAAATAACATATAATATGCATATCCTTATTGAGTAAACAACAAAACTAAGAGTAATCACTATACTAAACAAAACTGCAATTTAGTTGAAAATAGCAAGATTTGAATAGCAGTTAACATCAAGCAAATTTGCACTTGTATGTCTCACTTTATTATTCAAAAATAATAAATTTGGTTAAACCAACCACATTATATATAACCAATCAACCACAAAAACCACATCACTATAAAAGATCAAAGTTGTAACCACAAAAATGTAACCAGTTATCCACATGTAAAAGACTAAAGTAGAACTAGTAGCTCATATTCTAGATTAAAGTTTCAGATTCCATCATACAAACAGAACTGATGCTGCTCATTGTACATTAAAGTATTTACACAAGTTTCAGACTAAAGCAGAATTGATTACAATGCAACAAATCAACTTCAGTAGCAAAAACCGTATTCTAAGAACAAAACAAGAACAGACGAAACATCATTCACAGGAACAGACTTCAGCATTAAATAATCAATTACATACCTAACTCTAGATTTCAAAAATTAAAAAATGAAAGTAGTGAATACCTTAAGAAGCCCAGTAGACCCCAAACCTAGAAACTCTTCTTCCCCCTTCTATTTTCTGTAGCCAAATGAGTAAAACATAATTTATCGAACAAGTTGAAGTTGATTTTCAGTATATATTGGACCATATGAAACCATTAAACGAAAATTCAATGAAACATTCACACGGATTTTGGGAAATCTCACCCAATAATTTATAATCCACCAACAGGTTGGTCTCGGTAGAAATTGAGAAGAAAAATCCTACAAATTTTGACAAAAGAGATGAAATCAACAGCTGGGGGGTTGTGGATTTCAATATCAGAAAGGACTCAACAAATTTGGAAGAAGACTTACCCGATTTTTATTACCCACTAGCAGCCTAGGTCTCGAACCAAACAGAGGAAAAAAATGGTTGAACTTTTCACAAACAGGACGAAATCACCAAATTGGAAGATTGTGGGTTTCAATTTCAGAAAAGATTGATGAAAAGGTGAATGAATATAAGAAGAGAGTTGGGGATTATTTCTGTGAAATTTCGGGTTAGCGTGTGGGAGATGAGAGAGAGGAGAGATAATTGCACTATATATATTTTTTATTATTTTTTAATAGAAAATTTCCGTCTAATACTTAGCGGGATATTTCCCACCGTCATTTTATGCACTGTTCATGAAGGTTTTCGCAACGCTTAGACTGAAAGTGTTGCGATGAAAGTGTAACTGATCAACAAAAATATCTATTGCAACACTTTTCAAAATGTGTTTCAAAAAATCCTTTTTTCCTTCAAATATCGCAACACTTCGATGCAACACCAGCCATTCTGGTTGCGACAGGCCATCTATGGTGTAGTGATACATTAGAGCATAACCAATGATCATGCATAAGTATCTTACAATTTTCTTAATGACCTTCTAGTGCTCTATTACTGGAATGAACTAATATATCACATCAATGCACACAACATGATTCACATTAGATCTGGAGTATAATATATAACATATTTAATGCCAATATGTGGAACATTTTCCATATTCTCCCACTTGATAGGATTTTCAGGATAAATACTTTCACTAAGAATCATATTCTAAGTCATCGGAATAGTTATAAGTTTAAAATTTTGCATATGGAATCTTTCTCAAACTCTTTTTGTGCAAGATTCTAGAGATAACGATACTAATTATCTTATCCATCTATTTAGATCTCGATCCTAGGACCTATGCAGACTTTTCCCATGATTTACATCACAAAGTTACTCGACACCTAATCTTTCACTAGTATGGTATATACACAATGGTTCTCATTTACCATTCTAAATACCATATCCTTAAAACCTCATGAGATTATAAATTGACTTATCAATTCAAGAAACCTCGTGTTTATAATCTTTGAGACAAATCCTTTTGACTTTGCCATATAAATCTCTCATGACAGTTCTCCCTTGAAAATAGAGGTCCATACACATACTTGATGTAACTTTAAGGAAGATACAACTACTAAAATTTATATAATTCATGTAGATGTAATTCTCGCAACTAGAAAGAATATATTTTTATAACATATTCTTATCGATTTGAATATGTGTATTTTTAACTATAAGCCTAATGCTATAACTTTACATTGGAAATTCACTTGTTCTCAATAATTTTATATCTTTCAAGAAAGTTAACTTAATTCTTCTTCCATCACACGTAACTATTCATCTCCCTTTAAACACTTAATTTTCAGGGTTTGAACATTTTTCCATTTTATTACTTAAGCTCCGAATCTTCATAAATATATATTTATGACACTCGAAATTCTACCTTTTAAGCTCATTTCTGAGCTCTCACTCGAAGCAGAAATATTATAATGCTTTAAGCTCACACTTGAGTTAAAAATATTGAGTCCTACTTGGCCCAATAAGATTGGCTCCCACTTGGACCAATAACAATTTGGGTTCTCGACTCCCCCATAGAACAAGATCCCTTATTAATGTGATCATTATGAACCAATACATTTGAATTACTCTCACTTGAAGATATATAAAAAATATTAAGTTCAAGAGTCTTAATAAATATGACATGTTTTTACCTAATACACCTAATTTATAGAACTCATTTCTAAGAAATTGATATTTCGTGTTTCAAATTTAAAATATACAATTCTATCTACATTCTCCCCCACAAAAACATATCTTTTATATGTTTGAGTATCTTAAAAGACACTCCATCTACCTCTTGGACCCAATTTTCCAAAATTATCAAGGTAGTGTGGGAGTAATTGATACAACCCTAATGTCATAAACAGGATAAATTATATATATTTCCAGTGTATGTCACATATGGGTTGGAAAAAGATAGATTTTGAAGGTACTTAGTTCAATACATATACTTAACCGTTGGAAGAAGAATCTACTTTCTCTTTTCATGAATTCTATACTTTTATAGAGATTAGGGATGAACTACGAATGTTTAATCCCTTCATCACATAACACTATAAGCCTAACTAAAAATTATTTTTTACCACTTCAGTTCCAATGTTTTACAGTCAAATCTAATTGGTTTACTACTAGATTTATAAATCTTTTGATAGCTAGAAGCTTCAGATTTATGGGTAATCAAGTAGATGATGTCATAACAAGTATGTACATCATTTAATGTGATGAACAATTAGGCTTATGCCTTACCTTCACGTCTATTGAATTAAATATATTAAAATGAATAAGTTGCAATTGATTTTAGTTCTAGTTTATCTTGAAATAAGAGTAAAAGTTTGATTTCCTCTAAATGGAACTTATCACATGGTGATAATTTAATCATTATAAATTATCAATCACATTAAGCCTAGATGACGCATTCTTCGTAGCTTACGTGAAATAATCATCTATATGATATACTAACATTTTCTTCTTAAAGAAGATTTAGTCATTTGAAAACAAACATTATCCACTTGATAATTTGTAATGCACATTCATTACAATAAAACCATTTGTTTAAGAATTATACTTATAAATCTATAGTTACGGAATGAAGAAACTTGAATACAACACATCAAGTAGCTATTGGGTTTGAGCTCATTGCAAATATAGTCTACATGTGTCAATTTAGAGAACTTCAACTCATTTTGATGTTGATATAAATTTCAATGTTTCTCATATAGGTTGTCGAAAGTACTCAAAGATATTGTGGTCCATGCTCATGTCACATGTTGCACTTGAATCAATAATCCACAAAGGTTAAAATTCCATCAACAACATTGAGCATAGTATAATATAATTCACTTTAGAATATATTACGTGTACCAGATTGAGCTTAGTGCTCTATTGCATAATGCCTCTATAGTGGCATTTTAGTATATCAACTTTGTGAGTTTACTATTTATTGCCTTCTAGACCTATTAAATTTATGTTCGAATGGTTCAGACCCATTTTCTTTGTTCTTTCTTTTAGATATTCTAGTGTAAGTTAGCATCTATTGTCTTAAGAACTATATCCTTAAGACTTTTCTTATGCCAAATGCATTTAGAGAGAATCTTGGATATCAGAATAATAGTTTTACAATTTCCAAGAAACTTGTAACTACATTAAAAGAACTAATTCTATAAGAATGAGTTAAGTGCATCACATATGCTCCCGCTCAAAGTAAAGAGCCGATCACTAATTAGAACTTCTTTCAATTTAGTGATCAAACTCGGACATGTCTCTCTTACATGAATTGCTGCAATTAAATCATTTATAAGCAAAATGATACAGGTCATTGAACTCTTCCTCCCCCATGAAAGAAACAGATTCTCATCATGCCATAGTTGGTTTGTGCCACTCTCTTTGAACTCATACACAACATTGTTCAAAGTACAAGAGAACTCTTTATTCCTTCAGCACAAACTCAAACTTCAACTTCCACATAACTTAATAACTACCATTAAGAAACTAAATCCGCTACCAATATATTTGTAGCAGAAACCAATACTGATATTCTTTAATTAGTAACGGTGAGACTAAACATGAATACAAGGATTTAAGTCAATTATTATGAGCAATAGTGTTTTAATTACTATTGACTTGAATACAAACTTTTCAAGAAAATGTAAGCATCAACCCAGGTATGGAAAAATATATAAATACTCCATCTTCCACCAAGTGAAAACACTGCATTTAATTCAGCTCAATTCATCGTACAATAGTAATTATATGTGTTTTTATTGTTTGTTATAGTTCCTTTAACTATAAGGTATATCATTAAATGCACTTTGGGCATATTGTCTTTAATTAGTTCACTTAACTAATGGCATTTAACGATAAGTATTTGATATCTTTATTATGCATAATTATTGAAACTAATTTTGGGATTCAACAGGGCATATTAATCTTAAAAGTTTTATTAAGGATTTAAGTATATTATATATTTTATATGTTTTTAAACAAGTATAAAGTATAAAATAAATAACAATATATAAATCAAATATATCACTTAGATTAAAGCATAATAAAACACGATCCTAAAACTATTCAATAACAAAGCATGCACAAAACTTGTTATTCAAAAAATATAAACAAACAAACAAACACATATTAATGATGCTAAACAAATGACAATGACTTATATTGTCAACCGCCACATAATATACTTAACGTGTGTAACCTTTTTACGTCTTATTGGAATTAAATTATACACTAAGTATTACCATCCAAAAATCTATGATGTTCATAATAATCACCCTTGATCAACTCATTAGATCTAGAGTTCTTTCCTTTGATCGAACTTGGTGATAACAAATCAAATTATTTTAAAAGAACCTGAATGTCCAATTATTACATAATTTGATCATTCAAACAAATTGAAAATTAGATTTGTAAAACCAAGTTTTACAAAGTAATAAAATTAATACATACAAAAAATGAATTTCTCTATGCAATACAATAAAATAATACATCATGTATTATATATAAATTTAATACGTAAATTTTTTAAAACCGATTTCCTCAAGTTCCTCTTAGCACTTTTCCAATGAATAGATGCTCAAGATTACGTGGGGTTTGCATCATTATTGACCATCTACAACATATATCAAAAGGTCAATTTCAATTACTACATAAATAATTAACTTAAATATATTACTAAAATATATTTTATATAATTTATAACACATATAAATTAAAATTTAATTATCAAATAAATAATTAACAAAATCATATTTTATCACATTTTATATTATCTCAAAAATAAAATAATTTATGCATTATATAAATGGTTGATCATTTAAGTATATTATTATAATATACTTAATAAACTTATATATAACACATATATAATTTAAATAATTATCAGATAAATAATTAAAAGATATAAATATATTACTAAAATATATTCAATCACATTATACTACACATGTATAATTAAATTCAACAATTATATAATAATTAATTTGGATATTAATGATATATTTTCATTTATGTAACTAATATAATGAAAAAAAATTTAATTATTTTCCAATAGGTTCTAAATTACTTTCTAACCAATAGAAAATATTTTAAAAATTCAGAAACTAATTTTCCATAATTTTTGAGTATTTATTAACATAAAATAAATGAAAAACAATATTTTCTGAATCTCAAAAAATTCTAAAAAATTCATCATTAAATCCAAAAAATATGAAATGGAGAGGGTTGAAAAAATTTCGAAGCGAAACGACATCGTTTAGCATAACATATTTCGAAAACAGACCTAAACCGTTGGATAAGTGACACGTGTCACAACCAAGAGCAGCCATGTAAGCGAGCTCACATAGAACGCGTTACATAGGAATAGAGGGCTAACCAGCACGCCGTTCTGGTCGCCGATGCGTGAACCACATGCTCCGACGCGAGTGGGTAACAGCCAGCGGCGCGTGTACTACACGCGCCGCCTTTTGGCCATTTTCCGGCTATCGAACTTTGGCAATTCAACTTGTTTTCGCATTTCGAGTCTGGTATGGTTCGTTTCACGAAAAAATGTATGGAAATTTTACGTTTACCCAAAACAAAGCAAAAGATGTAACTTTTTTCAGCCAAAACAAGTAATTACTGATAAAAACGAACTCAGTCACTAATTCATGTCTTATGAATACTGGAAAAACAAAATTTTCAGAAAATCATGCACAAAACACGTATATATCGTAAAAACGCTCAAAAAACAAGAATTTTTCTTCATTTTCATACTTTTTTCACGTAATTCACGAATAACACGAAATCGAATTCCGGAGAATGATCTCAGAAATTACAAAATATATAGAAACAGATAAACACATAAAATCATCGCAAAAAACAACTCACTCATGATACCATTGATGGAAAAAATAAATCGGAAATAAATTTGAAACTTATCTTTTTTGCATGCCCAAGATCGAAGAACGTCGTATCGAATGCCGAATTGGATCCATCCCATAGTTTGTCGGAGTATGGATGTGTATTTACAATTTCTGCAGCGACGAAAATCGATAACGATTGATTTTTATGATGATTTCGTCGCAAGACAATAATCCAAGATTGAGAAATTGGTTGGAATATGATAATGAATTCAATTTGATTTCAACAATGAAATAATAAATTTTCTGTCAAATTTATTATATCTCAATATATAATGTCAAAAAAAAAAAAT
>CATIWQ010053177.1:0-82340 GCA_949673415.1 Euphorbia schlechtendalii | reverse complement strand
ACAGTGAAGTGTTTCTGATAACTTTTTTTTAACTTAAAAGTTAAAAATAAGACAGAAGTTAAAAGTAAGTCAGACTTACTTCTAAAAAAAGTCACTTATAAGACATAAGTGACTTTTAGAAAAGTTTTGAGAAACACCCTCTTAATTTGATTTCAATTCTTCTAAGCTTGTAAGCCTTATCAAGGAAGCAAATTTAAAAAATACTACAGAAATAATTCAAAAAACGTGGACGGCAGGATTCGAACATGCGCGGGCAAAGCCCACATGATTTCTAGTCATGCCCGATAACCACTCCGGCACGTCCACATTGTTGTGATGGTTTTATTTTAAATTTATATATACATTAAATATTAGACTTGTAAATTGGTAATTGGAGGTTTATTAGAGGTTTTAGGGTTTATACAGGCGAACACAAAGGGGAAAAATGGGGAGTTGGGCAATTGCAGGGAGATCCAGTTGTAGATTGATTCGTACGACATGGAGAACTACTACTGCTACTTCTACAAAATCATCTTCCACCTTTTCTGGAATTCGACCGAATTCGACTCTCCGCCAATCCTCTCCTCCGCGGTAACGCTCCTCCGCATTCTTTTTCGTTTTTTTGCGTTGTTATGCATCCATTTTAAATTTACGTGATGATTTTTCTTGTCTTTTGTGATTACCATTGTGGCATTTGGTTGGGAAGTGAAAGGTTTTTGCGGAGACAATTGAGCTCATTGCTACCCCTCCATGGCGCTATCGCTTCTGCGAAACTCGTCTCCAAACTTCCCAGCGAAACTACCATCTCCACCCAAGGTTAATTTTTTAGCGTCTCTTTATCTGAATATAGTCAATATCCAGCTGCAGGTTGAGATAACAATTTATTTTTTAGCAGTGTGAATTCCCTTGTAATTGTGTACTAAAGATCCTTTAACTAAATGTGGGAAAAAACGGAATAAAATTATAGCAGTAGGAATAAGGAAAGGCAAGCTACGAATTTGAATTTGGTTTGTATATGGATGTATGCTTGTTGTGTCTATTCTGCCACGTTTGCAATAATCATCAGTGCCTTTCCTCCAATGTTTCAATGCGGCTAAATTGCTGGAAAATAGATTTGAAATTCCTTTGCTGCTTTTATTGATCATTATGCATGTTTTGGTTGAATAATGACATACAACTCCATTGTGGTGAAGATGTATGCTGAATGTTCTTGTTTTCTAGATCTTTCGATTGATTCTTTTTTCGGTGGATTACTTCTGGACTGGCCCTGGTTTGAATTTTGAAGTTCTCGTCATATTTTTGATCCGCCAACAGAGTCTTTGTCTTTACGGGTTTCTTTTGCAAACGAAAATCATGCATGGTGGTGGATTTAGAACCAAAATCATGAACTATTCTATCACTATCTAATTGATTTTGTGATTACTCAACCAAGTTACAGTATTAGCCGTTTATTTACAAAAAAAAAAGCTTAATCTTTATTCCAAATATGTAGATTGTGTTGATCTCATTGTAGAGGAAAGAAGCATGCTGTTCAAGATGTGTAAGAAGAGTATTTTTGAAGTCTTTGCCTTTCTTTCTTCTCATATATAATACGGAATTATCGTTTCCATGGAATGATAAATCTAGATAATTATAATATATAAGTGTAGGCAATGCATTGATCAAAACCAAGGATCTGGAGCATTTGTTTAGGAAAATCTTGGCAAATGAGTTAAAATCATTTCTTCTTGTTGAGGCCTCAACCATTTCCTCTACCTGACATGTTTTTGTTAAAGTGGTAAATATTGAATTACTGTTGTAACGATAATAACTAAGCAGTTTAAAAAGAAAAAAAAGCTTTTCTTTTCTTGTCCGGGAAGAAAAAACTAAAAAAACTTGAGCAAGTCGATGTATTATCTTATCTCTGTTTTGGTATGCCTACTTGCTGACCTGGATCTTATTTCTTTATGATTAGCTGAATCAAATATTACCCGTATAAGGTAGGGAAAGCACATATAAATAGAACGAATATCTGTTTGTCATTTTTATTTTGAGTCGTTGAATACCATTTTTATGGAGTACGGAATTTGGGATTTATTTATTCTTTATTGGTGACAGGTCGATTTGCTAATTATGTGAGTCCCATCTAGTACAGAATGGTTGCAACAGCGGTGGTTTTTGTGTTCAATTGGCCATGCTAATCAATTGTCTACTAAAATAGAAAGTAAGACTTCCGAGAGGGAGGATTTTTGTTTCATTAATGCTGTTATATCTGTCATTTGAGAATTATAAGCTGGAAGTATTGCAAGAGAATTACTCTGTTGCCTGTATATTTCTATTTGATTTATGCATGAAGGCTGTTGAATAAAATATATGTTACTATGCCAAAAAAATTGTCAACTCTTTTTCATGAAAATTCCATTATTGTTGGAGATTCTTAACTGCAGTTTCGACTTCATTGATGATATTCTTGGTTGTATGCAAGACTTGACGGTGTTGTACTGTTGTTGTAGAGTATACTTGAACCAAATATGATTACTTAGTTCTTCCATCATCCTTAATTGTTATGGCAGTAGCTCAAATCGTGAGATGATGCTATTGAGATATGATTTAGATACACATGTAAAGTGGAAAAAATTGAAAATGAATATATTTGGATTTCGTTTTGAATATAAAAGAATTATCAAAGTCATGTATAAAACGTTATTCGGTTACAAAACAACGGTTAAAATTAAAGGGGTGTTTCTTAAAATTTCTCATTTTCAACTTTTAACTTAAAAGTATCTTTTAAGGAGATTTTAATTTATAAGTCGGATAATGAAATGTTTCTAATAATTTTTTTTTAACTTAAAAGTTAAAAATAAGACAAAAATTAAAAGTAAATCAGACTTAGAGGGTGTTACTCTAAACTTAAAAGTTAGTTAAACTTGCTTAAAAGTAGAATTTTAAATTAAAAGTTAGTTAGTTTAGTGTTTTTCTAAACTTTTTTTAACTTAAAAAAGTTACTTTTAAGTAAAAAGTAAGAAGTATGTAATACTTACTTTTTAAAAGTGACTTTTTTTCAAATCTACTTTTTGACTAAATAAATTACAATATTACCCCTATATCATATTCAATACTTTTGTAAAATATATATTTTATAGTCTTTTTAAGATTCAGTAACTTAAAAGTGACTTAAAATTCAATTTTGAGAAACACTTTTAATGACTTAAAAATCGTTTTACAGCTACTTATTTTTAAACTCCTTAAAAGTTAAAAAAACACTTTTAAGTTATAAGTCACAAATCATAAGTTTGGAGAAACACCCCCTTACTTCTTAAAAAAGCTACTTATAAGACATAAATGATTTTTTAAGAAGTTTTGAGAAACACATCCTAAGAGAATAGGAGAGGGTAAGAACGTAACATAACAATGTGCGTAGCATTAGTAAAATGAGATAATATTCAGCAATTTTTATTATCACAATAGTGTTTAAGTGAGTTTTTTCTTTTCGTAATCTTTCGAAGAGTAAACTCGTCACTCTAAAGGAAAAGAATTGAATTAGACAGGGTTGAATTGAAAAGGATGTACACGTGATTTATGAAGGCGAGGAACACATTCTTAGTTGACATAATACATAGTTTGTGTATCACTCAAATCTTTTATACGTGTAACTTTACTCCCTCAGGAAAAAATAGTAACACAATGGCAACCACGGTGGCAATAGTTTAACTTGCACTGCCCATGTGACTATCTGTTTGAAAAAAAAATTAAAAAAAATAAAAGATTTTCTTTTAATTAACAAATGTAACTATAAAAGATAATAATCTTAAAAAGATTTAAAATATAATAATAAAGAAAAGGGAATAAGATCAAATCCCTCACTCAATTATCATCCCTCTCTAGAGTTTCTCCCCTTTCTTTGTGAATCAATCATGGCTGAAATTAAGACACAAGCTACGCCAATATCATTACTCTCATGTATTTCTCCTTCTAATTTATTGTTCTTCTTCTTCAAATTGAACCCGACATGACCCAAGTCACCAAGCTATGCCAATATCGTGGCTGTGCCAAAGCGCAAGCCAAGCACCAATTCGTCACCGGCAATCGGAAAAGGTATTGAAATAGCTTAAACTATTTCATTTCTCTTGAGCGTTTTAGTTTCCGAATCGTTTAAACTCTTCTTTCTTTTGGGTTCGCTTTATATTGTTTGGAAACTGTAGCAAATAATTTCGGTTTCATGTTACCTGATGTATTGAAATAGTTATCGAATTTCTCTGTACAAATTTACCAATTAGTAATTGTAGGCTAACCAACGAGTAACCAAAAAGAAGGTTTTCAATTTTGTCTCGGTAATTGAAATTTGCTCTTCTTACTTGTCTATTTTTGAAAACTTTCATGGAAATCTCATGATTTGTTGAATTTCATCGTCAAATGTAGGTGGAAAGGTCTTTCGAAGCATTAAAAGAGGTGCAAAGGCAAGGCTAAGATCTTGCAAATTTTGTGTTTGTGACTTTTGATTTTATGATTTCGTGTTTAGAACAGTGTTTAATGATTTTAGGGTGAATGAACTTTATGTTGGGTTTGAATGAGAATTTTGAAAAAGAGGAATCGCAAGGAATGCAACATAATTAGATTTTATTAGTAATTAAAACCAAAACAACATTAATTTGTATTTAAGTCTTTTTTTTTACTCTGTGTTTAAACTTTTTCTTGAATATATAAAGATGAGTTTTTCCTCTTTTGTTTCTTCTTCAGATTCGGTATTTCTGCTTCTTGATCCGCGATTTCTTCTACTTGATTCATTCGCTTGTTTTCCGATCATTATTCCAATTTTGTTTTCGTTTCTGGTATTGTTTTCAAATCGCGCTTCTGGTTTCTTTATATATCTTTTTATCGTTTTTAGTTTTCGAGGATATTGACTTGTAAGTATTGATTCTATTTGATTTGATTGATCTTCTATTTGATCTTTAATTTTGTCGATTTTATTCATGAAGCTAATCATCTTTTTTAGCAATATTGATATATAGTGTGTTTTGGTTTGGTATAATGTAATTAGATGAACTACATATTGTCAATTATGAGTTTTATACCTAATATAATATTGTAGTCTACAATGAAAAGATATGAAATTGAATTCTGTTTGCTTTTGATTTTAAATTTATAAGTTTATTGTGCCTCTGGAGAATACCATGGTGTAGTCAAGATATAAATGTTTTTTTCTCTTCATTTAGGTTTCTAATTTCATGGTTGTGTATGCTTTATGCATTTTCCGATCTCGATTTTGTTTTGTAAGTTTAGAATTCAATGGTTCATATGTATGGAAATTGTGGAGCTTTAGAATATGCATGTTAGGTGTTCGATGAAATGACTCAAAGAGATTTTGTGTCATAGAATTTTATTACGGATCCATATGCTAGCACTATTGATTTACTCATAAGATGTTTGACATAATGTTACACAAAATTTTTGTTATTGGGAACATCATGATTATATGTGTTTGAAAGGTTATAATCTTTAGTTGTTCACTGATGCTATTAACGAAAATGGTAAATAGTTATTTGTTTGTCATATTCCAACATGTTTGACATATTTTAAATTTTTGGGATCGATGAATGTAGATGTTGGATGAAAATTTGTATCCTCTAGTCCAGCAGCTAAGGTGATCGAAATGCTTTTAGAGATGGATCAGACCTAGGTTGCTGCACTTGCTGGAATCACCAAAAGCTCTTAAAACAAAGGTATTTGAGGCAATGGAGTTTATTAGAAGTGTGCAGCAATAAGCGGGTGGTGCAACAAATCAACTCTCTTCGAAATCATTGAATGATAACCTTATTTCTTAGGCAACTTTGAGGATTTGATGTGTTTATGGTTCAATTTAGACTAGCTTTCTTTGTGGCATAGGATCTAAATTTTGGGTTATTGAGATTTGAGGATTTGTTTTTATGGTTGTGCCATACATTACTTTTTATCTTATGCGAGTATTAAGCAACTCCAAATTTCCAAGACTTTGTTTTTGCTAATAATGATAATATCATCCTGCTTGAAAATGCATTTAGTTTTCACTTTATAAAGAAAAAACCTCTAAGTTAGGGCATATACGCATCTTCTAACACAAAAGATTGGATGTAATAGTTTTGTTGTAATTTTGTATCGGTTTAATAAAATTTATATGTTTTTTCTGTTTAGTATAATATGTATTATTTTTATTTGTATTTTACTGTTGTGGGTTTTATGATAGACATTATAAGTTTTTTTCTATTTTGTATAATATATGTATTATACTCGTTTGTTTTTGTTGTTGTAATAGTTCTGCTGTAATTTAGTTTTGATATAATAAATTTTATACATTTTCTATACGGTATAATATGTATATCTGCTTACTTTTGCAGTTGTAATGGTTTTGTTATAATTTAATTTGGTATAATGCACTTTATATATTTTTTCTATTTGCTATAATATGTATGATCCTTATTTATTTTTCTGTTGTAGGTTGTTTGATGGTTTTCTTTTGTTAATTTAACTTCGGTATAATAAAATTTATACATTTTTATATTTAATATAATATATATTATACCCGTTTTTTATTGATTGTATTTTTCTTATTTGGTTTTTTTTATTTATTTTAATGTTATTTAAATGTGCAGTGTAATATATTATATGTTTTTCAAGTAAATTCATTGGTGGTATAATATGTATTATACCAATTTTATATATGTTATAATATGTATTATACCTCTTTATTTTGATGTTGTAGTCCATTATGGTGTTATTCAATGATTTTATTGTTAATTCATCTTTGGTAAAATAAACTTTATACCCTTTTTATATTTGGTGTAACATGTATTATATTTTATTTATTTTGTTTTGGTAATGGTTTTGCTCTACTTTAGTTTTGGTATAGTCGACTTTATACCTATTTATTTTGGTATAATATGTGTTATACATGTTTATTTTGTTGTTATAAGTTGTATAATAGATTTTATACATTTTTCTATTTGGTATAATTTGTATTATACCTTTTTATTTTGTTGTTGTAATGATTTTGACGTCTGTTTATTTTTCAAATATAAATAAGTTTTAGCATAGAATCATATAATTAAATAATCGTAGCCAAATTATATCAGTCTTGTTTTATGATGAGAGGATTCCTACTTGGTGAATTATTAGAATGACAGTCTTGTTTCCTAGAGTAGTTATGACACGGTCTTGCAATTTTAATTTTGAGTAATTGGATTTCTATAATTATTTATGCTTGTGACAAAGCATAATGGCTTTCCTTTTTTTATTTTTTCCATACATTGAATAGAATTGTGTTCTCCACTTTTCTACTGATAATTTAAAAGTTTTAAATATGGACAGGTGTTGTCAGTACCGCTTATCAAATAAAAAAATGATGATAACTGCAAGTATACAGTTGTGATGTAATTTAAAAGATATCGATCCCACATGGAAGGAATTTGGTTCTAAGGATCAACTAGAGTTACGGAACAAAAGAAAATAAAATAAGTTGAAGGTTATGAATGGTAGACTGATGAATGGACAAATGCATGAACAGATTAGAGAAGATGCAAAACATATAGATATTCCCTAAGAACAAGTATAGTGGACTAAAATATGCAAAATAATCAAGAATGTTTTATGCACTAGATAACTTCAACAAACTCGGTTCTAGACGCCTAAATATCCTATAATTCACCGCGGAGCAACAAATGAAATGACTTTTCTAAATCTAGGGTAAATGAATTATGACACTTTATAAAAACCCGGATAACAATAACACTATGCTTAGTACGGTCACATAACCATATTTAGCAAGTTACCGCTCCAAAAATGTTGACTCACTAAACAGCGTTATAATCATAGATCCAGTGATTATACACAATCTTGTAAACCCCGAAACTACTCTTAAAGTCAACTTGAAAGCATATAAATTCATTAATATAAGTGACGCAAGACGAAATACCCGTTATGACACATAGACATATCATAAACTTCGAATTATAAAGTATAAGTAGAAAACAAAGTAAAGTTGTAAGGTATGCAAGTGAAAGCTAAAGTTGATCAAACCATATCCACTCTTTAATGGGAGTCGTCAATTCCCGCAATTCCTGCTTCTACTTTAAATTCGGTCTCGACTCGTACAGAACCTCCGTTAGGATGCTATTCCTTGTGAATATTGAACAAATGAATCACTTATACATTTTTCTCTCTAACACTTTAAACTTAGTGAAATCTATTCACTCTCTATCTATCATGTATTATCTCACACCATCTACTGCTGCCGACGCATGAAATGGTTGATTTGAACCTCTATTTATAGAGTGTGAAAGGTTGCATTTATCCAAACGAATAGTCACGTCCATTGGTGAAGGGTTGTATAATCTTCAATGTGATTGGATGCAAGATATCATCCTTATCTTCAATGGATAGGCACCTTTTCGTGGTTGCATTGTCTCCAAATGGTGTCTGTTCACTTAATAGTTGATGGTGGTTGATCGTTCTTATCCAGCGGTTGGAAGTTGAGAAGAGCTGATCAAACCTGTCACGATTCACGAGTGTGACATACATGTCACGATCGTGAATGCAAGTTGGCAACTGATTGTTTAAGAAGAATGATAAGTTAGGACCGTGATAGATAGTCACGAGTAGGAATCACGATAGTGACATGGTTGTGACTTATGCTTTTCTTCATGATTCTTCTTTGCAACTTTACCGATCTTTGACAACTTTGATCCTAAGCCAATTCCTTGCATTCCACTCATCTTTTTGTACCTTTTTCACTCTTTCTGCATAGAATTCCATCTTTGATCATGTCACTCCCAAGATTCACCTAGTTTCTGCACTTGCATAAAAAACAACTACATACCACGTGAAATCTTTTATATGAAGTATAAAATGACTCTAAACCACATTGTTTTATGATTAAAAATATCAAGATAATTAGTGTAATTATACACTTATCAAATTGCAGTAGTGTGTGCATCAACTACGCTAAATGGATCATCAAGAAGATAGATATCAACAACATCATAAAAAGCACTTACAAGTTGGATCCTCTACTTCTGTCCTCTACTCATATTAAGCCCTCACTGGCTTATTTCTGTAAGATCTCCATGCTTAAAACTGCTAATTTTTTTTTATCCAAAGCAAAAGCTTTCATAGCATTCTCATACTTGGCTTAATCCATTAGCATCCCATAAAGTATGTTATCACGAACTCTTGTACTCTTTGATCCAAGATGTCTGAGAAACATAAGCAATGGAACCACAAACATTACCTTGATTGAAAACATTAACATTAATGAAGCTTAATGAAATTAAAGTCATAACATTTTATTGCCTCGAAATGACATTCTCCCCCTTTTCTGATGTTTTTGAGCATTGCTCATATAGTTCTGTTAACTCCAATCTTGTGGGTTGTAGAGTAGAAGCTGATGACAACACACACTATCATGAGTTTTCCAAATCCAAATCCATGGTATAGAATACTTGGGTATAGTTAAACTCACACATAAAACTTTAAAATCTATATAAATTGCCTTAGTAGAATCCACTAAAAATACAAATGTTGGATTATTTCCTCATTGACATAATCTAATCAATTAACAACATTTAACTCAATAATGGTCAATACCAATAAGCTTAAAGAAATTGTTTAATTACAATAAAGGCTCAGAATTGAAAAAACTCTAATGATCAAGAATTTTCTGAAGCAAAAATGACATTAAAATTTCTGAAGCAAAAATGGCATTAAAACTGTAAACTAATTATCATTGACAAATCAACAATAACCAATTGCATCAAAGTATGAAAAAATGATTTGGCTCAATAGGCTCATATCAAGAAATTCAACCATATATTATTTTTTCTGCTTCATTGATTACTCTCAGAAGTGTGGATAATAAGTAATCATAGCCAACAAATCATTTACAAAAAAATCTAATTAGATATTTTTTGACGCAATACAAGGTTATAGCTTTAGTCTCCATAACCTTATGGCTCTCAATCACCCCCCCCCTATGCGTTGCTCCTAACCTTATAGCTTTAATTGAAGATGATACTAACTAGTTCAAGAACTATACTTATGAGGCTAGTCAATGAGAATTGCGTTGGATCTCATGCATAAATAAAAGTGTTATTCTGAAAAATTAAAGCAATAAACAGACACTACCTATAAAAATAACTATTCTGAAGAAAATTCAACGTATGAATCAACATAATGAAGCTTTAGATGCTGGTTGGAGTTATAAAACTTGACTTAGGTTAAATCGAAATCAAATTTAGGTTCAGAATCAAAACGAACCTGTTTTAACTTGAAAACTTGTTCTCTATTAATGGGAATAACTGAATCATGACAAAAGATGGGAATCGTTGACCGGAGATGGAAGTTTAGGCAAATCGTTGACGAAAGAGAAGACGGTGACCAAAGGAATTGAAGCTAGGAGATTTTTCACGTTGAATGGAGCAGTTGAACAAGTTTTCTCCAAATCACGTATAAGTTCAATTATAATCTAGTTTTTTTATTTTTATACAATTAGTCATCCTAAGCCTAAATTATGGGCCTTATTTTACGCATTTATGAAAAAAACCATTTGAAAAACAATGCCACATGTCGATGGCTCATTTGTTTGACTTTTCAAATGACACATGTAGAAATTTTTTTGATTTGACTTTCTCACTTTTTCAATATGCCCACCACATCAACGAGATTGCATTACACTTTCTAGTTTGAGATTGGGCAAATCTTTTTTGAAGGCTATGTTATACATTTTTTCCAATTTGAGGGTATAAAAGTTGCATTATGAAAAATTGGGGTGACACATGACTTTTTCCAACCAATTTGAGAGTACAAACTATGTATTAGGCCCTATTCATGTTCTTAAGGTTTAGAGAAATATTGTTATGGGGAAAACCCTTTTTCCAATGGGGCATTCCCATAAGTAAAAAATATGCATATTTTTGTTAGAATATTGTTGTATAAATATGTTTAAGTTTTAAAATGGTCTTATATTACTACCTAATTGTAAATTCTTTCCTAATAATTTAATGCATTATAGAATTGTATGTTTATAATTATTATAAATTAAGAATATTGAACTTACAAGTTTTTGTTTAATCTCGTTGAAAATTTAAAATTCAGGTGTATCCCAAGCAAGGTGATTTTGTTTTTGACAAAGTAAACATTTCTATGTTCCTCATTACCATTGAATCAATCATAACAACATTTATGCACCAGTGACAAGAGCAATACAATGAATACTTTGTTATAAACTAAATCACCATACGGATTAGAATTCTTTAAAGTAACTTTAATCAATGATAACAAAAAGATAAAATGAATGAGACCGGAAATAAAAATATTTTAAAAAATTGATTCTAAATTTAGATAGATAGAGAAGATTTGCTCAAATTTATTTCAAAATATTAGCTTGAGAATCCAAATCCGTCAATAACCCTAAAATTTCTTATCCCCAACATGTTTGGGAATGCCTACAGATCTGTTTGGTATTGTTTTTTAAGATGCTGTCCCAATAAGTTGCTCTCAATAATTTTTAATAGAATTATATATTTTAGCTTTGAACAATACATTTTGGTCCTTCATATTATATAATTAGGAAATCTTTGACTTGTTTTTTTTCAAAATCAACTCTGCTGCTTATAGTAAAAGCTTCAAAATGAGAATTTTCGGAAAAGCAACCTGGGAAAGCAATCCCAAACTGGCCCTGCATCATTTTCAACATTGCGATAAGGAAGTTTGGGCTAATATACCTTTGGACCCTCTCACTCTTTTGGGCTGATATCCCTCTCACTCTATGGCCCAAACATACCCTAATGCAACTTAATGCTATAAAGCTAAAATATTAGGGGTTTTATGGAAATACCGGAAAAAGTCAAAATAATTTTAGGTCATGCCATGGTGTAATTTTATAAATATTATATTTTAAGTTTTGATTTTTCGAAAAACGTGAATTTAAGTTTTGGTTTTTCAAAATACTTGAATATAAAAATAACCACCGATTTCGGAAATAATATTTATTATACCAGGTATAACGGCTATTATACCTGGTATAACAGACATTATACCAGGTACAATGTTTATTACATTGTTCAAATATGAAATTTGAAACCAGATCTTAAAAATATCATTATCTTCAATGATTTGAAAGTTTCTCTAAAATTTTTTGTTATGTTGACTATTATACCAGGTATAATAGTCATTATACCTGGTATAATGACTATAAATCTATTCAAATGTGAAATCTGAAGCTGATCTTAATACTTTTTTTATTTTTCAATTATTTTTTGATAAAATTAGTTTACATTATACCAGGTTTAATTGCATGATCTGAAAATTGGATTCTAATGTGAAATATGACACTCCATGTATATAATGACCATATACTATTCAAATGCGAAACTTAAAACTTAATCTTAATACTTTCTTTATCTCCAATTATGTGTATACATTTTCATGTTACTCATTGTACTGGCTATAATGGTTATTATACCCCGTATAATAAGTATTATACCAGGTAGAATAGTCATTATACCAGGTATAATGACATGATGTGAAACTGAATTCTAATGGAAGTCAGAAAATACATAAAAACTAACAAAATTATCAACAATCACACCACGATCTTCATACTTGAGAAATTTGAAATCATATGTCCAAATTCCATCATAATGCACCAAAACAGTAAACATCTTGCAAAGAAAATGCTGAGTAAAAATACAGAAAACAAAACATTGTTCAAACCTAAACTCACCGGAGGAAAACTAAACTCATCGGAAAAGGAATAAAAATTGAAACAAATCGTGAAATCGCATCAAAACTGAAACTAAACTCATCGAAAAACTGAAACAAATTGAATAAATCTGAAAAGCACAAATTGCGATCTACACAAATAAGAAGAAAAAAGAGTAGAGAATAAAACAAATCTTAGTAAAAAAACAGATCAGAAAAAAATCACAAGAAAACAGAAAAAAATTATCCAATCGGAAAATCAAATCGAAGAAAAAAGCGAATCGGAGCATAGATAAAACACATCGGAACAAATCGAAGGAATGAAAAGAGGCAACAACACAAGTCGGAAAACTGATGAAGAGATCGGAATGAAAAAAAAGCATCTACAGATTTGGATCTAGATTGAAATTTGATGATGAAATTAGAATGAGATAAAATCGTAACAACAAGTTGTGATTCGATACGAATTCAATTCACAAACATCTTGATTTTGAAGAAGAAGAAAATTGTTAAGAAGAAAAAGACGAAGAAAGAGAGAAAGAAAGAAAAGAAATCTAAATAATAAGAAAATATTTATAATAAAAGAATAAAGATAAAATAACAAAATCAGTAAAAGAAAAAATATTTTACCCAATGACAGAATTTGTTTTTATTTCCCAAAATATTATTCCTTTTTTATTCCCGAAATCGTAACACACATCCTTGTCTTGTTATATTCCTCTCTTCCACTTCCATCTTCCTTTCCATTTTACTCTTTCCGATTGTTCATTTTTTGGTAAAGCAAACCTCAAATCCTTTCAGTTCGAATAATGAATCCTCATCAAAACCCCATAGATCCTGATCAACCTCAGCTCCCCACCATCAAGATCCACCATCCTTCCTCCCCTCGCCACCCTCCTTCCACTCCTACTCCCACCGCCGGTGCTCGCCGCAAGCTCGGCGTCGCTGTCGACCTCTCCGACGAGAGCGCCTACGCCGTCCGCTGGGCTGTTGACCACTACATCCGTCCCGGCGACGCTGTTATTCTCCTCCACGTCAGTCCTACCTCCGTCCTTTTCGGTGCTGATTGGGGCCCTCTCCCCCTCCCCTCTCAACAAGACTCCAACAAGGACACCTCCGATCAGCAGAAGATTGAGGATGATTTTGATGCTTTTACTGCTTCCAAAGCCGCGGATGTTGCTAGGCCGCTCAAGGAGGCGCAGATTCCTTATAAGATCCACATAGTGAAGGATCATGATATGAAGGAGCGGCTTTGTTTGGAAGTTGAACGGTTGGGTTTGAGTGCTGTTATCATGGGGAGTAGAGGATTTGGAGCTGTTAAAAAAGGAAGTGATGGAAAACTTGGTAGTGTTAGTGATTACTGTGTGCATCATTGTGTTTGTCCAGTGGTTGTTGTTAGGTATCCAGATGAAAAGGATGCTGGTGGAAATGATGAGGCTGAAGCTGTCATCAATGTGCCTGTGGAAGAAGATGAGGATGAGACCAATCGCAAGGGTTAGTTTTTTTCCGTCTATAGTTTTATTTACTCTGAAATTGGTCAATGTGGTACGATTATAAGTTCCGGTAATTAGTTATATCTAGTAAATTTCGATGTTCTTGAATTAATCTAAAATCCTAGAGTTTGTCATTGAATTAGCCTAAAAGTGTAGGTGTTGCTTATGATGAGAACCAGGTTAATCAACATTTCCGATTCTTTGGAAAGAGGATGATTTGTAATTAACTTATTTGTCTTTTGTTCCAGAACTTTGAATAGATATAATTAGTTAACGAATGGGAAGAATGTTTATTTGTTAGTCCAAATAAAAAAGCATATTGCACAAAACTGGTCATGGTAAAGGTAGTTGATTTGTAGCCCTATTAGGAGCACAATTGAATTTCAGTAGGACTGACCATGTCCATCGTGACAAAATCAAGAAAGATATTTCTTATTTTTTTTCTTTTATTTATATTTTTTTGTAGTTTCTTTTCATATCATGCTAACGTGGTAGCATGACCCTATCTTTATGGGTTGTGCGGATCGTCTTTTGTTGACCAAAAGATTGCTTGATGAGTTGATTCTACTTGCTTGCTTTGCTAAATAATCTAGAGCTCTATCATATTGAATTCGGATAAGTTATCCACTTCCTATCCTCTTTTCAATTGGCAAACTTTGCTATGTAATATCACTAATATGTATTAGTTAGGTTAGGCCTCATGTCTTTCAGTTCCAACCCATTGGGGTCTCAGCCTGTAATTAACTAACTTCGGATTGGGTTGGATTTAGTAATGGACTGTTGGACTTACAGCCTGGCTTCTAGAAATAAGAAAAGTATGCTCTTGGGGCATACTCGACAAGATTAGGAATTGTCGCATTCATCTTTATTTTTCATTATCTAAGTAGTGTGATTTATGATGTCCTTCACTGTACACAATTGTTTAATGCATTCTTGGCTCAGAGATAATCAGTATTACCCTTAGCGAATCTAGTTTATCTAATTAGAAATTTATCTCATATGTTTTTGACATGGGAGTCTAAAGCACATCTCATGCTCCAGCACACCAGGCTCCACCCTCATTGCCTCCCATGCTTCACGTGCGAATGGCATGCACTAGGTTCCAGGTGCTATAGGCATGTTTGATCCCACTAAATTAGGTTTTGAAGAAAAAAATCTCAGAAATGTAACAAATTAGGTAACTTTAGAGTTTATGGGAGAAAAGAAATTAGGAAATAGAAAAATTAGGGAACATAATTAAGAAAGAAAGAACAAAAATGAGGGAAGATAAATTAGGAAAAATATTAACTATGAAAGGTGATAAGTTAGGAAAAGAAACAGCTTGATACAAAATGATATAATTTATGATATAAGAATTGAAATAAGGAAGGAAAAAGAATTGAGGGAGACAAATAAGAAGGAAAAGAAAGGAAAGATATCTTTG
Organism: Euphorbia schlechtendalii; assembly: GCA_949673415.1. Classification (NCBI taxonomy): domain Eukaryota; kingdom Viridiplantae; phylum Streptophyta; class Magnoliopsida; order Malpighiales; family Euphorbiaceae; genus Euphorbia; species Euphorbia schlechtendalii. Next base: position 66,737 of record CATIWQ010053177.1, on the reverse strand, counting down.
ATATTGATTTCATATTTGTTGGTAGTTCGTATTTAGCTACCTAACTATTTATAAGACTACGTGATAGAGGTCTTAGCCTAGTGGTTAAGACGGAAGCTGTAGACTCTAAAGGTCTCAGGTTCGAATCACATCCGGGGTGGGTTGGGTTGGGGATTTTTCTTTCCATTTAATAATGTAAACCCAAACGAGGCAAATTTTTTTTAAAAAAAAAAACTATTTATAAGACTATAAAATAACTATCAAGGTCTCCTTACTATTTTTATTAGAGCAAGTATATATACTTATAGAAACTTTATGGTACTATATATTTATTAGTTATTAAAAGTTCAATTTATTTTTGTTTTCCTTTTTCATTGCATCTAACATCGTTAGACGCGTGCTTTGAGCCTAGGCTTCAGGACCCCCTTGTGCCTAGCATACACAGCCACTATGGTTTACTGCAACTACAAGTCTCTTTACAATACGTAGTAACACAGGAGAAATCCAGTGATAATTTTATAGATAATGTGGATGTGATGAATTGTTGAAGTGGATAATCTGGGATCCAATCTTAAGAATTCATATGTTAGTGTGCGTTTTCTGTGGAGGACTAACTTTATGTTGCTTACTTGAATTATGAAATGCATGAATCAGTCAGTTAGATGCCATAGGACTTAGGCTAGGAGGTTAAGCTTACAAGTTACTATTTCGTCGAAAAAGTGTGTTTTTGTTTGGAAGTCGAATTCGTGTTGTTTTTCTCTTCATGGCAGACATGCTTGATTGATTATTTGTCATTGTAATCCCATCTAGGCTACTGTTCCATAGAATGCGTCACAACTTCCTAAATGGCTCATTAGAGCATTTGTTCACTTTCTCATCTTTGACAGGTTCTTTCGGGCTTGGAAAATAGTTCATATAATTACTCTGGAAAGTAATCACTCTTTGCTTTCTGCTGCCTCTCTTATTTAACATTGGCATCGTCTCTGTGATGACTTTTGTGTTTTCCCATGCTTAGTATCTCAATATGGCTGTTCTTTTTCATTGGAAAACTTGGTGGGGGTATGCACAACGCACTAAGCTGCCTAGCTATAAGAGAAAGTTTCTTTTTTTTGGCTTTGGGGTTCTAGCTCCTGTTTTCCCTTTGTTTGAGTTATTACACCTTAGAGGGTGCATAACTGAGAAAGCAGGTCTCAGTGATAATGGTTGTTGCTTTTATATTAACCATAGATAAAGTTGCAGTTTAAGAAATTTCAGAATAAAGCTTACGAAGATGCTTTAGGCAATGCTTTTTTCTCTATGGCTATGCACAACTGAACTTCTTGACCATGTTGTAATATGATCATCCTCTGCTTTTGAGAGCTTTCAATCTTAATAAGAAATTATTAGTGTTTTTAGGCTAACAGTCAGGTGACAAGCTGTCCTTTTATTACAAGTTTTCTCAAGTAATGGGATATGCTCATAGTTGCATGCTAAATGGTATTATTATCTCATTCTTGCAGATGGATAGTTTTTGACTTCCAGATTCATTGCTGGCACCTGAGCATTGCAGGTATACACTTACATTCCATTCTCCATAGACTCTGCTTTTTTTTGGTTCTTGATTTTTTTTTGCTGTTAAGTACAGACTTTTCTTTTTTATTTGTATCATATCTTGGGATTTCTTTCAACTATGTGTCTCCCTTTTCTTTTGTATCTGCCCGATAGATTATTATGAACAACGACAAATACTTGAACATATTCCTTGGTTAAATTTAAGCAGTTAAGGTCTTGGAGAGATGCCATAATTTTACCAACTTGGGCTGTTTTTTGTGTGTTGTAACACAGCAGTTGTGGTGAGCAGCAGCAGAGGTAGATTCTACGCGTAAAAGCAAATGGTGTTCTTTGTTAGGGTATTTGGAAAATTAGAAATGCAGAATGTTCCCTTTCCTCGTAACTTGCTCTTGCCGGTTTATCGTTGCATGAAACTTTGAGATGTCTTGTGATATGGTGTTTGTATCGTTTGTATGGCTGATGGTTCGATGTAAGGTTTACTTGGTTCGTTACTGGATTGTGCACATCATTTTTCGATTTGGGTTTATATGATTTGGAGCCTTCTGTTCTATCCATAACTTTAACCTCTTGCTGTTTCTTTCTTAAGTTCTTAGGTTCATTGCATAATTAACATTGACTGTTACATTTCCAGATACTTTCAAATGAAAAAACGAGCAGCTTTTTGCCCCTAATCAACGAGAATTGGAATAAAATTATCAAACCATTCAAATTAGAAAAAAAAATCAAATTAGCCTGTAATATTGCGAGTATTAATGCTTGGTCACTGGGCTCTCATGTTCTTAAGTACCTCATTTAAAGCTTTCTTTCAATTATTTTTGCATTTTTCTTTCATTTATATATTTTTCATCTTGTTTCACTCCCCTATTTGTTGGTATTATGCTTCCCTCCTAATTTTTTATTTTTTTTAATAAATTATTCCGCGTTCATCTTTTAAATTGATAATTTTTGAAACATGTAATATGAGTATTTTTTTTACTTTCAAGACTAGATTCATATTGATGCAACCATGGTATAGTTAACTAAGTTAAGGTATGATGATGGCATAGTTATATATGTTCTATAGTATAGTTATGGCCATGTTACACTGGTATAATTATAATCCATTTATGCTATAATTATGGCACAATCTTATTGTTATGGTTTAACATGTCACTAGTTATGTCATAATTATACAAAAATAATGAATATTATTTGTCAAAGTAAGAGGTCGGTGGTTTCAAAAGTACATAGTCCATATTTGGCTTAATAATACATATTTTCTTGTTTATATTATTTATACCCAATAAGAAAGAAAATTGAAAAAAAAGAATATTCTTTGATTTTAAGGAACAAAAAGTTTCAGGATAAAATATTTTGTTTAATCCAAGGGGAGAATCACCTACACAGACTCACAAGCAAAATGCACACGCACCAAGTTGTAGCTAAACTACCTCATGTCAGTAATTACTCCATCAAGAGAAGCGCTTCCAGATTTCGCACAACTATATATTATTAACAACACGAAATTGGACAGATTTTAGAGAAGCAAAAGGGTGAGTGTTTATCCCTAAAATATTATGAAGTGGCACTATACGTACTAGTGCCTAAAAGAGGGAAGGATGCCCTGACACCCAATTCCACAAAAAAATTTGTTGATACAAGTTTTACCTAATTTTTTTTTATAAAAAGCAATTAGATCGACTCTTATTACAAAATGATCCGTTTGGTCAAGTCTTAATTCTCCCATCTAGCCCCTGTAAGGAACGCATATGTACAAGGAAAATGTGCCTACTGAATTATTTAGTTAACAATAAATTGTAGCATTTTGATTTAAATTAATAGGTTAGATTTGAATACCTTATGCAATTTTACTTTTCAATGCGATCTCCACTCTTCATAACCATTTTCATTAGAGAAAAATTCATAAATGAGCTGAAAGTTAGGAATACTTTCAGCCCAAATTTTATGCCATAACTTATTTGATTAATTAAGTTTCTTATTTACCTTCTATATGTTCCAGGTAGCTGTATTCTCACCCCTTACCTTTTACATGTGTTTTTGAATTTCCTTATCTTATTTTACCATTATCTCTCAAATGTTTATTTTTTTGACATGCCGCTTTAGAGTTTTTTATTCGTCTCATTTTTATCTTCGAAACGTCATCCATTGTGATATAATTTTTTGATTTTTTTTCAATTGTTTGATATCTGGTAAGAAACCGGTAGGTTAGTGGTATGAACTGATTGGAAGAAAGTTGTGTCAAATTTGTTATGAAATATGGTGGGTTACACAAACACGTGTCAAAAGTTAATCTCATAGCAGTAAACAAACCATTATAATCTTAAAAGTAATGAAAATGCATGAGAAAGTGATTACAACATGCAAGATAAATCTCTACAAAGTATTAAATCAAACGTAGGTATCTGGTAGGACGAACAAAAAATGTCAAATCTAGTAAAAAATTGGTAGGAATTGATAGGAAAAACAAGTTGTGTCAAATTAATCTTGAAAGAAAATGAAAATGCATTAGAAAGTGATTACAACATGTAAGATAAATCTCTTTAAAGTATTAAATCAAAATAGTAGGTATCTGGTAGGAAGAACAAAAAATGTCAAATCTAGTAAGAAACTGGTAAGTAAGTGGTAGGATACTGGTAGGAAGAACAATTTATGTAAAATTAATCTTGAAAAGTGTTGAAAATGCATTAGGAAGGTGATTACAACATGTAAGATAAATCTCTACAAAGTATTGAATTAAAACAGTAGGTATCTGGTAAGAAACTGGTAGTAATCTAATAGGAAGAACAAAAAATGTCAAATGAAATTACATTCAAGGGAAATATAAGTAAATCTCCTCTTTGGGCAAAATATTTTTGTTTTTACTATAATAGCAAAATATTTTCAATTCCCCTATTTTTAAGTTTTTATTCTCTCTTTTGCATTCTTTTTGTATTTTCATGGTTTGGGTATAATAACTCTAAGACCATACTCAAATTTACAACAAAAACCATTTTATGAAGGCATTATACTTGGTATAATAGTTGTTATACCTAATATACGAGTTATTATACTTGGTATACGAGTAGTTATACTTGGTATACGAGCTATTACATTCTAAAATTTGAAGACGATACTTGATTCTATGTCAAAAATCATATTACGAATGTTTTATATCTGATAAAAGAGCTATTATGCCAGATATATTGACTATTATTTGTATCACTTTGACATTTTATGAGATTGGTTCAATGATAACATATCTTCTATTTCGAATACTTTTTACAATCATTGATTTTTAATCCACTCACTTGCTAATATAAACAGCAAATTCCTATCGTAATAGATGTTATACCTGGTATAATAGATATTATACTTGGTATAAAAGATAATATACCTAGTATAAAGCTTAATGAAAATCACACAAAGTTATAATATCTTGAGTTCCTTGTAAGATAACATGTTTTATCTCATATTTTTCTCGCTTCAGTAACCATTCTTCTTGTTATCCTTTGAGTACGACTCAAATCCATGAACTTTCAGGCTCAACTTTGACCAACTTTTTCCTAGTTGAGGTTCTTCTTGTTGTTTCAGACTTTAGCTTAATATTGGAAGATTGTTGTGCATTTTCATTGAGTCCTTCAACTTGGAAAGAATTCAAAAGTATTTATTTATCTAATCTTACAATCTAAAACTAAACAAATTAATTTACTCAATTTTCGTAGCAAAAACCATGTTATAAATGCTTTATACTTGGTATAAGAGTTATTATACATGGTATAATAGTTGTTATACCTGGTATAATAATCGTTATACTTGGTATAACAACTGATATAATAACTGTTATACTAAGCATTAAAGCTTTTATCCATCAACTTAGACTACAAGTTTTTATCCGCTCATCTTGATTTTTTATCTGTCTTCCCCAAAGTAATTCAACATGTCAGACAAATTATTAGAGAATCAATAACCACAACACAAATAACAAAATAAATGGACTTTACGTTATGCTCAAATGAACATTATAATGGATTGAAATTAACAAACAAGAAAATTAAACGAAGATGGAATAAACTCAACACTTGTATATCTTAAAATGGCAGAGCCATATGTGCACTAAGGTAGCAGAAGGAATAACTAACAAATTCTCAATATCCCTAAACCTCATCTCCTCTCTTATTTGTACCCTATCAAGTTCCCTAAATAGCATCCATATTTCAAGCTCATAGATCCTTTTCTCACAAATATTGGACAGACTCATTAAAATAACTTGAACATTTCACTAAATATTGAACTTCTTGCACTAATTTAAAGATTTTCAATCAGGATGTGATAATAATAATAATATGTTTAGCAATATGCATCCAACACATGTTTGAGTGAACTCTCTTCTAAATACCACAGAGAACATACCACAATTCTAAATACCATACGGAATATATCACAGTTCTCATCTTCTCTCTGGTATCTTTGGCACAATAATCAACAAGGGAGGCCAATATCTCGAGGCAGATTAATCCATTCTCAAAAAAATTCATCAGGCTTCATAAGGGATTGGTCAAACTCCTACACCACAAATCATTCACACTTCCTTAACCTGAACACATCAGGAACACAAGTCCACTAATAAAAGAAAAAATTACAATTCAAATTGACACTCAAAGTACACAAGTTTATTAAAAACAATACTATGTTCACCTTCAAAACCAAACAAATGAATCATGTCTAAAAAGTAAAACTATCAAGCTTCAACTATTTATAATAGCAATCAAGGGATGCTTAATTTAAGCGTAATCTTAGAAAAATAACATGACAATATTCAATTGAACATGAAAATTCACAAGCAGCAGATGATGCTTAAATAGATCTCGATTTAACATAATTTGTTACAGAAATTCATTCTTGAAGAAAGACCTTTATAATAATAGAAAATCAAACAGATTTGAGAATGAGAATACTTGAGAGTTCTCTAGCTGTTAGAGAAAACTTACATCAAGCAAGTGATGGCAAAAAGAGATACATCGATCAAGCAGCAGAGAGCGGCAATTCAACGAGAAGAGAAAGTGAGCAAACTAGAGAGATACGAAGAAAGGCCTCTATAATATTAGAAAATCAAACAAATTTGAGAGTGAGAATACTTGAGAGTTTTCTAGCTGTTACAGAAAACTCATATCAAGCAAGTGATGGCAAAAAGAGATGCATCGTTGAGGCAGTTGAGAGCGGCACTTCAAAGGGAAGAGAAAGTGAGCAAACTAGAGAGATACTATGGTTAAAGCAGGGACGCAATGACCATAGAAACAACAACATGAAAATTGGAGGAGCAACGTGATGGCAAGAGGATTAGAGACATGATTCAGATGTGGCGGCGAAGGAGAGGAGAAGGCGGAGAGAAGGAGGCAAACGAAGATGCAAAACTGAGCCAGATTGAAAATAATGGAAAATAAATAGAAATAGTAAATGACGTATAAAGAAAAGGAGAACTCAAATTATGGGTTAAGAAAAATTGACACATGACATGCCCTAAGAATATTTTACCTTTTTATTGTATTTACATAAAATCCCCTAAATTCAATGATGATTGATTATTTTTATAACAGATTTACTCTGTTAATCTAGGCCTAGTGCTTGACCTTCATTTGTTTATGCTCAGTCTGCAGTTTATCCCATGGCACATAGTGCTGCTCAGATTGTTATTTTTCTTTTCTTTTTTGTTCTTGAAATATGTGTTTGAAACTCAATTCTATTTAAAATCTAAATCAGATGCAAAAACAATAGCCAACCTAATCGGAATTTCAAATTGAAATAAAAACTTGAAACAAAGCTAGAAAATTGGAATTATGCAGAGAATTTGATAGTTGCAGAGAGTAGAGACTTGAAGAAAGCTAGAAATTGGAATTATGAAAAGAATCTGATAGTTGCAGAAAGTAGAAACTTGAAGAATCTTCGATCTAGAGGGAATCCAGAAGAATCAAAATAAGGAAGAGAGAATTTGATAAAGAGAAACGAGCGATGCAAAAAGAGGACGCAACTGAAACTTGAAAATGCAGCGTATATATAAAACTTATGGAGTGAAAACTGAAAAATTAAAATTGGTTACATAATGTAGAAAGATCAATTGAAAAGTATTTTTGTAAATAAGCTTCACAAACCCTACTGACTCGTTTGGTTGGCAGAATATAATAGAATGGAATAAAATAGAAAATGCATGCAAAAAAATGCATGATCCCGACGTCGGAGGGAACAGCTCCTCCTAATTTCCATGGAAATCACGGGATATCTACTCCTCTTTGAAATGAAGGAATAGCTATTCCGTGATTCCCATGAAAATTAGGAAGAGCTATTCCTTCCGGCGTCGGACTCATGTATCATATTTGACGTTTTGCATTCAGTTCCTATTCTATTATATTCTATTTTATTCCATTCCGTCAACCAAACGAGATCTACATGTTTACAATTTCCCTTGTCACTATGAATGCTACGCTAATAACTCTACATACCTTCTTTTGGGTCATTTTTTTAATTTTTGAGAAAAAAACAAGAAATAAGTGTGAGTTTAGTCAAACCTAGATTGTTTAAGAACATATATTCACAATTTTATGCCAAGATAAAAAAAATTGATTACGTTAAATGAATAATATGTGACTAACTTTATTGAATTGACATATGTATGACATAAAAACATCATGTTATTTTACGTATGTCAACTAGCGAAACAACTATTTAATAACCATCAGAATAGTGTATAACTAGGCTTGTTCGAGGAGCGGGTTGGGCCGGCTTCGGTGGGCTTTTTACTAAAAACGTTAACCCAAGCCCGACCCAAGCGCATATTTTAGCACTCCGGGTTCGGGTCAGGCTTGAGCCGGCCTTACACGGTCATTCCTATACCCGACCCAAGCTCATGAGTTTTTCTTATAATTTTTTTATTAAATTAAATAAAAAATATAAAATAAACCTAAATATGTTTAAATTTTAAACATAATTGCATTGTTTACATGAAATCTTTAATATTTAGTGACATTTATTATAATCAAACTTACAAATTTTTAGGATAAAATATAAAAATTTTAAAATAATTATAAATGTAATGTATAAATATATAATAAATAAATAAAATTATTTGTCGGACTGGGCTCAGACCAGGCTTGGATATTTATATAAAAATCAAGCCCGCCCATAAAACTTTAGGCTTTGACAATCTCGGTTTTGGGCCAAGCTTTTTAAAAAAGTGAGTAACCAAGCCTGGCTGGTTGAAGCTGGCTCGGGCTGGGTCGGGCGAGTAGTAGCCCGGCTCACGTATGGGTCTATATATAACTAAAGTATATGATATATTTATCAATGCTAGAAATAATTAAATTTTATTAGATATTTGTTTGATATACGAAAAAGACAAATATGCGAAAATACAAACAATTAAAATATAATTTAATTTGATTATATATATAGCACTTAGGCGAGGTCTAGGTAGAGATTTATAAAGCAATGCCGTTACAGGCTATGGGATCCAATGAATTAAAAAATTATGCTGAGATGAGATGTAGTATTTTTCATGAGAATGAGATTATTGATGACAAACCCACGAATGATGGTGTTACTGATATTACACCATGGAGCATTCCATCAAATGATGCAACATAAAGAGGAATGTAATAATCAGAATTCGAAGGAGAAGAAGAGCCAATTGTGGGGAATCAAAAGACTATTGTAGATGATGATGCAAATGAAGAAGTTATTCAATAGGGGGAGCTAGAGAATCTTACTCTACCCGAAGAAGATGAACCTCGATTGAGGAGGTAAACTAGAGAATCCCAACCATCCACAAAGTACCCTAGTTCTGATTATATCTTAATCACTGATGAGGAGGAGCCAAAAAGCTTCCAAGATGTACAATCTTGTAGAGATAAAGATTGTTGGATGAAGACCATGAAAGAAGAGATGAATTTTTTTTGAAGAAGAATGACACATATGAGCTAGTAAAGCTTTCGATAGAGAAGTAAACACTTAAGAAAAAATGGGTTTACAAGTTGAAGAAAGACGATGGTAACTTGGTTATATACAAAGCTCGATTGGCATCAAAGGGTTTACTCAAAAGAAAGGTATCAAATTTGATGAAATTTTTTCACCAGTTGAAAAAATGAGTTTTATTCGAGTTGTGCTAGGTCTTGTAGCCATCTTGAACCTTGAGCTAGAATAACTTGATGTAAAGAACGCATTATTTCATGAAGATCTAGAAGAAGAAATTTACCTGTAACAACTAGAAAATTTCGAGGTTGTCACTTAAAGAAAAATTTGTACAGATTAAAACAAGCTTCGCAATAATGGTTTAAAAAGTTTGATTCTTTCATGGTGAATCAATGCTACAAAAGGACACAAGCAGATCTATGTGTGTATGTCTATAAATTCCCAGACGGTAATTTATCATTCTTCTCTTATATGTTGATGATATCTCGATCGTTAGACTAGATACGAAAATGATAAGCAAGTTGAAGGGTGATTTGTCTAAGACGTTTAACATGAAGAATTTAGGATTAGCAAGTAGAATTCTCGGAATAGATATTACCCGAAATTGAAAGTCCTGCAAGTTATGATTATCGCAAAAAAAATATATCGAACGAGTTCTAGAAAGGTTAAATATGAAGAATGCTAAAATCAGTTAGCACTCCACTTGCTACTCTTCAAGCTGAGTAAGAAATCCTACCTCACAACAGAGAAAAGTAGAGAAGATATGTCAAATATTCCATATCCTTCAATAGTCAGGAGTTTGATGTATGCAATGGTGCGTACAAGACCAGACATTTCTCATGCAATCGACAAAGTTAGCCGTTTTCTTTCAAATCCCCATAAAATACAATGGGAAGCAATAAAATGGATCTTCCCCAAAATTTTCACCTATCCCAAACTTTTTCCGATAGAGGAACACATTATTCTTCCGGAGGTTTTTTTAAAAAAAATAGATACATGAGAGGAACTTTAAGGTTATATTTAACTTTTGGAGATGGAAAGCTTGCACTTGTTGGTTACATAGATGCATATATGGCTAGTGATTTTAATGAACGAAAGTCTACATAAGGTTACTTATTTACATTCTCAGGGGGATCTATTTCATGGTAGTTTCAATTACAATAGTGTGTTTTGTTATAAACTACTGAAGTAGAGTATGTTGCAACAATAGAAGAAGGAAATGAGATGCTTTGGTTAAAGAAATTCTTTCGAGAATTGGGTGTGCAACAAGAATAATACATAGTTTATTATGATTGTCAAAGCACATTAGACATGCATAAGAACACTATGTATCATGCACAGACGATACATATTGACGTTAGATATCATTGGCTCAGACTTTCCTTTGAAAAAAAGAGTTCAAGTTCAGAAGATTCATATAGATAAAAATGTTGCTATTATGTTGACAAAGGTCATTTCAAAAGAAAAGTTCGGCCAGTGTGTCAAAGTAACCGGGATGAAAAATCCTACCATGTAGTCGAGAGGGGAAGAATTGTTGTGTGGTGTCCCTCCACATGACGGGACCCATAATGATTTAAATTAAAATATAAAAAAGAAATAGAAGAAACAGAAAACAAAAATGTTAAATTTGGAGGCATGCAATTTCTATTGTCAAAGGAGGCATGTCGACAAGATGAAGGAGACTTCAATTGTGAAAGAGTAAGTTCACTATGCATCTAACAACTTTACACGTTTTTCTATTTCTATAAATAGAGAGATCATTTGCTCATCTTCAATATAGAGAGCAAGAGAGAAGACACATATTCAATTGATAATCTGTGCAAGATTTTTAGGAACAGGATTCCTAAAATTGGGAAGAGAGAAATTAGTGAGGTTATGGAAAACATTTGAGAAATTCTATTTGTAATAATCTCTTCATGTACCTACTATTATTATCATAGTGGAAGAAGAAAAATTGGAGTTTTTCCCGTGATATTTCCGTAAATTCAATTGTCTTGTGTGTTTTTTTTTTCTACTCTACTACTATAATTTTTCTCGTATTCTTATTATTGGACCTAACACATCCTACAGAATTTCAATATCATGCCCATGGGCAAAAATAGATAATGAGTTTATTTGAGCTATATACAAGGGAATATTACAAAATGGAGAAGAAATAACTATTAAAAGACTTTCAAAATTAGCAAGTGGAAAAGGGTAAAAAGAAATAAAGAACGAAGCTTGCTCATATATGAATTTTGACATGAAAATTTTGTGAGGCTTAATGGTTGTTTCTTGGATGGAAATGAAAATATAGTCTACGAGTATTTTCCCCTTAAGTGCTTGGATATTTTCCTCTTTGTTATGTATCATATCATCCATCTCTATTTGATTACAACTATGTATACATAATTCTCTCATAAATTAACTTGAAACAGATCCAGCAACAACCAAGAAACTTGACTGTGGAAAATCGAAAACATATCATTCATGGGATTGCAGCAGGACTTTTATCTTCAAGAATATTTAAGACTACAAATTATACATTGAGATCTAAAAGCCAGTAATGTTATGTTAGATGCGAATATGAATCCTAAAGTTTCAGATTTCGCTGTGATAAGAATCTTTGTTCTGAAAGAAACATTGGCAACTAGCAGAATGTTTGGAACTTAGTAAGTAAAGTTGCATGATACATGTAACATTTATTTATTTATCCATTCATTAAAGAACTATTTTTTTATTTAACCAACTATAGCGGCTACATGTCTCCTAAATTTGTTTCTAGAGGCATTGTCTCAAATAAATCTAACATCTTTAGCCTTGAGGTTCTAGTGTTGGAAATTTTGAGAGGAAAGAAGAACAATTTTTGTAATGTCAGCATTCTATATTTATTGGGATATGTATGTGAAGAATGATTTCAAGCAAAAAGAAAATTCAATCTTGTTATTGAGAATAGATAATACTGATTTTTGGTTCCCCTGCAGGTAGGGTTGAAAACGGGGCGGGGAATTTCCAAATCCGATGAAGATCCGCTCTGATAGGGATAGAGATTCACCGATAAGAATTCTTCACATGTAGGGAGTGGAGAATTTTATATACCCGAAATCTTAATGAATATGGAGATAGGGAATGCACTCACCAGTCCGATAAATCCCCAAACTGGACATCGAGAGAACTCTATTGGAGAATCTCCAAATATTCCCTGAATTATTGCCAAAACCTCCAAATATTTTCTATATTTTACAAAATTATAGTTATTATTATATAAAATAGGGTAAATTTCAAAAAACTCCTCTGTGGTTTCGCACTTTTTCGAATCTGAATCTGTCCCCGTGGAATTTTTTTTTTCAAATCTATGCCTGTGCTACATGACGTTACCATTTAAGTACTTTTTAAAACAAACCATTTGAAATTACCACATGTCAAGGGTAAAAGCAATAACCTTAATTGATGCCAATATAAGCCCTAAAAATATCAGTTTCATCAGTTCTTCCCCTCTTTTTGCTTAAAAAGTAGTAGACCCGTCATCTTCATTGAAACTCAACCAAATCCTAACCCACAATCTGGTAATCCACTATTTCTTTAAGCTCCATAATGCATTGATGCTCGGCTTCTTCTGATATTGGGAATCCAAGTGGCTAGATAATCATTTTTTGAACACAAAGAAGAAGCGACATTAACAACGTATCATGTTTTTGACTCCCACAGCCATAAGTACCTTAGACAACAAGGTAAACACTATTATCTCTTCATTCTTGTCAAGAAACCTGGTTTTTCTTTGCGACGTATAGTTATAACAATTATGAGTTTTTTAGCATTTCCTTTTATGTCTTATAACCAAATAAAAAAGGGAAAAATGTTATTTTCTAGTGTAATTTTAGTGTTTGATGAGGTTTAAAGGTTGTCTGAACTTTTATTTTCATATTTGATTGTTAGGGTTTTTTAAACTTTGATTAAGTTAGGGTTTTTGTTAGTGTTGTACAATGCTTGTGAATAAATGAAGTTTGAGTAAAAAAAAGCAATTTTATTTGTGTTCATTTTGAGTATTATCCTAGTTTTAATTTTGATTTATTTTCAAAATCTTAATTATTGTTACAGGGTGTGGTAATAAGTATTAGTAGATGAAATAGAAGGTCTTCGTTATGTTATACATCATGGTGGAGATTGGTATGCAGAATGGGATAATGAAAAAGATGAGATAGAGTAGTTAAGAGGTGAGCTTGCTTATCTTTACCCAAACATAGACAAGCATGGTGTTTTCTATTTAGGAAGTAAGGTAGTGGAATCAGATTATGAAAGGGGTTGTAGAATGTGGATTAAGATTAGGGGCATTTCAGGTTGTTGTGGGTATGAGGAGATAATGCATGATGACAAGTTATTTGAAATATTGGACTTTAATAAAGATGGTAGTGGTGTAAATGAAAATCATATATACTTTGTTGAAAATCCACCTATTTCACAAGTGTTTGACCCTAGAGCTCAAAACAAAGTTAGAAAACCAAAAAGAAAAGAGGTAGTAAAAGCAATGAATTTAGATGCTGGGTTAGGACTTAACGGAGTGGGTAGCAATGTTAATGATTTTGGTGATTCAACAGTAGAAGTGAATGTAGGAAATGCAAGTAATGCAGACTTAGGCTTTGACAATAGTGTTCATATTTGAGGTGGAAGGGTGAGGCAACCAGGCCCATATTTTAGAAGGGTATCATGTGAGGGGTTTCTAAGTAACATATATGGATTTGGTTATGTTGATGGTATAGGGCCTGATCTAAGTGTAGAAGAAGGAACGAGTGTTCATTATGAAGGCAGTGTTGATGAAGAATACATTTTTCAAGAAGAAATGAGAAGAGAAGAAGAAGATCATCAAGGTGAAGAACCTAGAGCAAAAGCTTATGAGGCTGAAGTGGAACAAGAAGTAGAGGTAGAACAAGATGTTAATGAACAACCAGATATATGTATGTTTTACATTTGATTTGATATTGAATTTTCTTTTGCTTTTGCATTGGTGAATAAGAATTTGTTTATTACATTTAGATATTGCACTTGTTTACACTTGTCTGATATGTTTGCTTTTGTATTGGTGAATTAGAATTTTCAAGTCATTCAAAAGAGGAGGATTCATGTGATGATGATTTCATATGCAATGATTTCGACACAGATGATGAAGATGATGTGGCATGGGATTCATTTGAATTAGAGAATGTAGATGACATAGGAAATATAGAAGAGGAAGCATTTACTGATATAGGGATTGACTTGAATGAAGAGGATATGGCAGAATTTAATGAGAAGGGTGTTGGAGGGGAAGACGGATTGCATAATCCTGAAAGATCTGATGATGATGGCCATCAACAATCATTTCAATACAATTAAGTTAAAGGGGATCTTTGTGTTGGAATGGTGTTTACAGGGCTTAAACACTTTAGAGAGGCTTTGAGAAGATGGGCTGTAATGAAAGGGACAAGTCAAGTTATGAAAAAGAATGGAAGGGAAGGAAGTACTGCTGAATGCAAGGAAAAGTGTGGTTTTAAAATATGGGCATCCAAGTTAAGAGATTGTAGTACAATGCAAATCAAGACATTTAAACCAAATCATCTTTGTGCATGGTCAATGACAAGTCATATGGTTAATTCTGAGTTTCTAGCAAAACACTATCTAGATGATTTGAGGGATAACCCTAAGTAGGATGTGGATGCTCTGATTTAAAAGGTGAGGATAGAATTTGGTGCAGAAATTTATCCTACAATGGCTTATCTAGCAAAGGCAAGAGCTGCAAAGTTAGTGCAAGGAGAAGTGAATGCCCAATACCATAGATTATGGTATTGGGTAGCTACTATTATGACTACAAATCCTGGAAGCCTGGTGAAGTTGAAGATAGAGCTACAGCTAGTTCAAGATGAGAATGATACTGATTAAGTTTCAAGGATTCCAAGGGAAATTTTCGTATTTTAGTACATGTGTGTGAGATTTGCACCACAGAAAATAGGATTCTTTGTTGGAATTAGGCCATTCATCTGCTTAGATGGCTGCCACTTGAAGACAAGTATGGGTGGTCAACTGATAAGTGCCGTGGCCAAAGATGGAAATGATTATTTATTCCCTATTGCAATGGCTTGCGTGGACTCAGAGTGTAAAGAGTCATGGAAGTTGTTTATTGAGTCATTATATGCTGATTATGGGACTCCAGTAGAAACTGGATAGGTCTTCATGTCAGATCAACAAAAGGTATGGCATTTGTAATTATGCTTATTGAGTTATTATGCTTACTGTTTTGTACTTGTTCAATTTCAATTAATTTGTGGTTGAGTTATTTGCTATTATTTATGGTTCAATTACCTACTACTTTAGTTAGTTGTGCATTATAAGTACTTGTTGAGTTGCTTAGGACTATCATACTTATTGTTGTGAATTACTTAGTGGTTGACTACCATGTTTGCCTATCCTCAATTTGTTTATTTTTTTTAATATCTAATAGGGACTTATAGAGGCTCTTAAAGATATAGAACTAGATATGGAGCATAGATTTTGTGTGAAACATATGTATGAGAACTTTAAGAAGTTGTATAAGGGTGAAAAGTATAGAAAACATTTGTGGGGAGCTACAACAACTGGAACTGAAAAGCTATTCTTAGCTAGGATGAAAGCTTTAATGGAGTTTGATAGGAATGCATATGATTGGGTTATGACTCACGATCCTAAGACATGGGCTAGGTGCTTCTTTTCAACTAGGACTAAATATGATGATGCCCTAAACATTGCATGTGAATCTTGGAATAGTTACATTCTTATAGCTAGAGACATGCCCATCTTGTCCATATTTGAATGTATTAGGAAGAAATTGATGAAGAGTTAGTATGTAAAGTATGTTGGCATGCAGAAATACAAGGGTTTCATTACTCTAGAATATAAGATTTTTTGGAACAATTCAAGGTAAGTATCAAGAACAGGTTTTGCACTCCAGCTGGTGACAGTAAGTATGAGGTTCATTGTGGAAGCAGACAAGTGGATGTGGACCTTTCTGCTCACACATGTAGTTGCAAATTGTGGCAACTTAGTGGAGTGCCCTGCAAACATGCTATTTCAGCTATCTACACTAATAGGGAAACACCAGAAATGTATGTAGACTAATTCTTCTCAAAATCAGCTTACCTTGCTGTGTATAAGACCATGTACAAACCAGTTCCATCTCAAGAGGAATGGGAGAAAACTGAGTATGCTGACATCCACCCTTGGATCATTAAGAGGCCACCTAGCAGGCCTAGAAAGAAGAGATTTCATGTAGCAAATGAGGTAAGAAACCCCAACAAAAGCTTAAGGGTTGGTGGATATGTTTTGTGTGGCAAGTGCAAGCAAAAGGGTCATAATGCTAGAAGGTGTGGGGCTAATCTAACGGGAGAGAAAGCATGGCCATAAAGGAAAAGAAAACAGGCCCAACGCATGATGGCTTAGAATGTAAGACAACTGCTTTAAGAAATTCTTACTTATATAATTATTTTGATGGTTGTGTAGGAAATATCACTTTTTTTTATTTTCAATTATCACGCTGATGCAAGAGTAGCAAGGGGAATGGATGCACAAAGTTCAGGAGCTACTACAAGTAATCAGGTATGAATTAAATGTTAGCATTAAAGTTACCTACTGAAACCTATTGATGTGTGTGCTTGCTGTTACAGGAAAATCCTAGACCTTAGTCACAACCAAATGATACAACTCCTGTTAATGATGAGGTATGACTGGTGTGGTTGTGTTAAATTGTGTTAAATGATAAATCAACATAGTTGTATTAAATTGTCTTACATGTTACTAATGTGGTTTTGTGTTTTACGACCAAGTGTTACCAGGGGTAGGGGCAGGGGAACTAGACTTGGAAATGTGGGATGTGATTCTAAGGGTAGGGGTAGGGGTAGGGGTAGGGGTAAGACAACTGCAACATCAAGATCTGTGAGTAATCTATGGATTTTAAAGCTACTTTTGTTTATTATGTGACTTTTGCGTATTTTTGTAAATCTGATAGTTGTGTTTGTGGTTCTGTTGGAGCCAAGTCATGGGCCTCAATCTCATCTAGAGAACATGATAAATGTCACAAGTGCTGCCAGGACAATAGCATGTAGGCCTCCTAGACCTCCACCACCAAATTACACTACATAAACTATTTCTTCTGCTTCAAAGAGAAAGAGACAAGCTATTGGAATTGCATCAATATCTGTTGCTTATAGAAATTCAACAAGGGCAACAAATTTGGAGGAATTGGCTATTAGAATGGGCAACATAAGAAACACACCAAAGTAGTTCATGACAAAGTTCTATTGTTTTTTGTGGTTGTAAATGAATATGTTTCTAATATTAATTGAATTTTGTGGTCAACCATTTTGTGGAAATTTTGCTACTGATGTACTTAGGCAATTGGAATTGCCATTTAGTGGGCAGGCTATTGACATTGTGATTTTGTAATCAAGTTATTGACACTGCAATTTTATTATCATTTTGCTACTGATGTAATCAAGCATTTGCCATTGCCATTTTGTGGTTATTTTACTACAATTTTATCAGTTGACAATGACATTACACAGTTGTCAATTACAATTACTATATGCAATCAGAGTACAATTACTATATGCAATGACATTACACACTTGTCTATTTGAAATCAGATTCAAATATTATATGCTTGCGATCTCAATTACACAATATATGCTTGCATAATTTACTTGTTCAAATCTATCAGTTGCAATCCCAATTACACAGTATCAGTTGTCCCACCATATTTGCTTCCACAAAATCTCAGAATATATTTACTAAACAACTCCACAAAAATCTCAACATCACTGAGCATTCCATAACATCTTAAACACTCTATTTCAGTAACTAACATCATAATAACATTTTTTCATGGCAATCTCAGTACTCCTTTTACACTGTCATTCGGCCTAAACAAGTAAACTACCAAAATCATTACAACTAGGATAAATATCTTGATAATAAAAACAAAGAATTGCCCATTTTTAACCCTTTTATATTCTATTGAGGTCTTCAGTTTCCTATTTATTCCTCCAGCTTCTCAGCTAATTCAAGGGCACTCTGTATTTGAACCTCCAAATTCTTTACCTTGTTCTGACTTACCACTAATGTTGTTTCACATTGCTTCAATTTTTCAACAATTTCATGACAAAAATCCATTCCCCTTGGACAAATTTCATCATCTTACCAATTAAAGAAATTGCAAGCCCCCACTTCACCGTATCTTGCACAACTTAGAAATCTCCTCCCTAAGTTGCACGTCATCCAAGCTGTCCTCACCAGAGATGTAAAACCACAATAACATTTGTGTCTAACTGACTTTGAGTTTGAATTAGTGGATCGTGAACTCTGAGAACTCATGTATAGAGAATATTGCTTCTTCACCAGAGGAAGTTGAGAATATAAGAAGTTCAGGAAGAAGATGAAACGAAAAACGAACAAAATGGGATGAAATTAATTTAGGAAAGTTGAAGGATTTGGGGATTTTGCAGATTAGGATTCTTGGTCTGAGATTTTCAACCTTATATAGTTTCCCTATTTAAGGTTTTCACTTTTACCCCTTGCCACTTGGAAATTTCAAATGGTTTGTGTTAAAAAGTTCTTAAATGGTAACGTCATGTAGCACATGCATGGATTTGAAAAAAAATTCCACGGAGACCGATTCGAAAAAGTGCGAAACCACAGGGGAGTTTTTTGAAGTTTACACTATAAAATATGGATATTACTGGGATTATACTAAGTCCATTTTTGTAGTTTTACTATCTTTGTAACTTGAAAGGTTGTATATAAAAGTGGAAGAAAAATGTGGAATTGAATTAAATATTATTGACTTTAATGTTTTTTTTATCTATATTCTTATTTTGAATGTTGAACATTGCATCTCAAGTTTCATGTTTATTTTCTTATGATTTATTATGTAATGTGATCGAATATATTAAACTTCGAATTTATTTAACATTAAACATTAAAATAATTTGATCGTTTTAATTTTAAGTAATGATCCAAAGTTTTTATTATATGAAACTTTGACAATATTTACATATTATTTATTTTAGTGGGGAAACGGAGAATCCCCGATACTCGATGGAGAATCCCTGATAAGAAAATGAAAGAAAAATTATTTCTGAACTCTTAATGGATATGTACGGGGAATATGTTTTTCCTGAAATCTTAATGCACATGGTGGTGGGAGCCCTATTAAAACCCAATTTCATCCCTACCTGTAGGCATGGGATTTCATGGGATTTATGAAATAATAAGGCACTGGATTTGATAGATTCAAACACCGAAGAATCTTTTTCTTCAAACAAGATGAAGAGATACATTGAGATTGTACGTGTTCAACAAAGTGACAATGAGAGACCTACAATGTCTGATATTATGCCATTATAAACTTGGACTTTGCCTTGACCAATATAGGGTTTTCTAGACATTTCGACAGATTAACCTTCGAATGCAAAAGAGAGAATATATAATCCATTGAATTTTTCAATCAAATCGCAACTAATGAGGGAAAAGAAAAGCTACGAACATGTCAATTACATAAAAAAATGAGTGCAACAGGATAGAAAATAGCAAAATCAACCAAACCAATTAACCTAAGGCTCCTAAAAATAGCAACAAATTCCAAATCAACCAAATTTTAGAGTTAAAATTGAATAGCGAGAGAGAGAAGATGAAGTTATAGTGTAAAGATGAAGCTCCGATCCACACACATACTCAATGATCATCGGAGTTTCAACAAGTGGAGCATATGGAAGTGGTGGTAAAATATAAAGGAGTGAGCTCCCTTTCGTTGAATAATCTCCACTTTTTTTATTACTAATATTGTGCCTGCAAGATAACAACAACGTTAAAGGACTAGGCTTGGGCTGTCTAGCGTAGTCACTCCGATGTCTAAGTTAGTTCTCATGTCATGGGTGAATAGGAATATAGATAGTGAGTGTGTTAGAATGATTGCCTAACTCCACAACAGCTTTGCCTTATATATGGGCCAAGGTGACCATTTTGATTAAGACAACGGTTACATTTGGACTCTTAATGACACATTCTTTAATGGCTTACAACAACTATTTTGTCCTCTCCAATGACTGCCACATGACTCTCTCTGTGGGTGCCATGTGTTCTACATCCTTGTGGGCTTCAAATGAATGGGCCGTATGGGCTTGTGGGCTAATAATGTATATTATGTAATTAGATGTCCCTCACTCGGTCAGTTTTGACTTCTTTTAAGGCTCAGTTCAAATTTCCTTGTCTAAGATATATCAACTCCCCTTTTTCGAAGGAGTAATTGTTTGATAAAAAACCTGAGTGCGGGGATGCCTTGATCGCTTCTTTTGATTTCTCAAATGCCGATGTGCTTGTGGACCCGTTTTGATTTTTCAATTTTTATTGGCAGGCCTATCGGTCGATTGAACAGCATATTGGTTGGTCGGTTGACGATTTTGTAGCATTTTTCCGGCTTTTTCTAGAGAGATGTCCCTCCCTCGTTGATGTTTAGAATTCCTTTAGGATTCGCTTTTGCATTGACCTTTGACTTTGATGGCGCGTTTGATTTGCACATGCAGCTGTTGAGTTTTAGCTTGTTGAACAAGCTGTCTGTTTATCTTCCCAATGGTTTAATTAAGTGTCATGATTACCTTTTTGAAATTTAATTTTCCCTCTTAAGCGTCCCTATAAAGGTGAAAATTTTTATTTTCTTACTTTTTACTCTCTCTTTCTTCTTGCTCTGCAACTTTCGGTGAAATCCTCTCAAGCTTTTCCTTACTCCTTTGATTTTCTGGTAAGAATTTATCTTTGCTTTAATCTAAACATGAATCGATTTGTGGTTTCCTCTTCTTTATCTTCTTCTGAGTCTGTGGGGAACAAATATGCCACAAGTACTTTCGTTCAATCTATGCATCTAATTTCTATCATTCCCCAGAGAGCTTTCTGGGATGGCGTTTATGTAGGTACATCTATTGTTACCACCAATAACCCTTCTTCTACCTTTTCCTATAATACCTCTAGGGTTCTAATTCCTTATACCCTTATGAATATTCCTCTCGTAGATTTAGGGCTGTCCTTTTTTAATCCTGAGCCTTCAGCCAATCAACCCAAAAACTCTAAAGTTAACCCTAAATCTGATATCCTGATCTGCTCCGATATGACGATGGAGGAGGTAGCTCATTACATGGAAATTCTCTGTTTGAGGCTAGGTCTTCTTGGTTTTATCCCTGCACCGACCAATACTATAGATAAGCCGCCCGGGAAGACCATGGCAATCTATATCTGACTTGTAGAGTAGGGTTTTTGATTACCCTACAGTTGGGCAGTGGCTTCCGTCATGAGGGAATTCAATATCAGCCCACCCAAAATCACACCTAATTCTTTGCTTGAACCTTTGCTTCTAGATAAGTTAAGTAAGTATATGAATATTTGGTTGAGAGATATGGTCTTCTGTCGGTTTTTCCACCCAATTCAAACGAAGGGGGGAAATCTTTTATATACCTCTCATACCCGTCTGAAGCTCCGACAGATTTTAAAAAAGAAGGATTGTATATGCTTCCCAAAATTAAATGGTTTTGGGTCCATCTTGACGAGGGAGCGAAGAAGATTCATAAACATGCCATGTTTAAGAAAGGATTTCCTTTCCCTACGGCGTGGAATCGGGTTCATGTGAATTCTTCATCTTGGCGGGAGGATGGTCGATTGGTGGAACTTTAGGGGAATGCATGTTGGTCCTATAGATAGCTTGTAAACAAGCGTAGAGGGGGGGGGGTGAATGTGAATCTTGGTTACTTTTAACTATTTAAGAAATTCTGTTTCGCCAAGTTAAGTTTTTATATGTGTGCTGAGTTGCGATATAAAAACGGAATAAACTGCTCAGCTTCGTTGGCATAGTTTATCTACAATCTGCTGCTGAGTGCTCTACTCAGCAAGGATTGGTTTTTTAAGCAAAAACGAATAACAAAGGGATGATGAATGAGCAAAACAAAGTAAAAGCTAAGAGCATAAGTTTAGAGCTTCAACACCTGAATTTTTATCCTGGCTCGGCCTTGAGCCTACCTCTAGTCCCCTGATTCCTTTTCCAAGCTTTAATCCACTAGTATTCGTTCCTTACTTAGGCAGAGAAACCTTTACAATGGGTAGACATAGTTTTACAAGAAGTACCTTCCTTCCTAACTACCGCTTAACTCAGTTTGGGTACACTTCCCAAAATGACACTCAGATTTAATTGAAAAGATTGCAAACTAAATTCAACTTATAGAAATGTTGAATCCTTATAATGTTAAATCTAAGGGATTTTCTCTCTATTACAAACAGATTTGGAATTGGTGTTTGTTGATTGCTTGAGTTTGGAATTTATTGAAGATGGGTAATTTCGTAGAGTTTCAGCTCTAGAAGAAATTCGAGGTGAATCACCAAGTTTGAACATCTACTTCGGTCTTCTATTTGTAGTTGAAGCTTTGTGAAGTAGCCATTGCAAACTTTTCGAGGTCCCTGATCTTCAATTTCTCTTCTCTTCATATCTTTCGAATCTTCTCGTTGGAGACATATTCTAGGACGTTTAGAGATAAGAATATGGACGTTGAGGCACGATAAAATTCCATTGACAAATTCTCATTTTATCTTCAAGCAATTTGGTTGAGAGAGGCGCGCGATATTGCAATGTGGAATCTTCAGATTGAATGAATTGTTGACGTTAGCAGAGGCGCGGGAGACACTGGAAAATGGCGCATGTTAGATGATTCCTTTTATCTTGGACTTTAGTGAGGGAATCCTGACATTTCATACTGACACCTTTTGTCTTGTGCGGACCACTGGAAATTTTCCTTAATTTCAGTGCAATTATTCTTGAAAAAATATCTAAGGAATATTCCACTTCTCACAGAATATGTTAACGGCGCGTGTGTCATTTAGTGCCATAGAAAACATCTTTTAATAGAAAGCTAACTCAGCATAGCTGAGTTGATATGCGTCTAAACTACGTTGTACTCGGTATTCAGCTTTTCCTACTCTAAGCTGTAACTTAATTAATTACTCAACAAAACTGAGTTATTTTCCCTTAAACAAACTCTAGTCAGCTTCAAGGGTATACTTAGTACTCAATTAATTTCGTGAACCTAGACAGTTTGCTATTTCCAAAACATTAAAGTATTGTAATGTACTATTAAGTTGGGTTCTACAATCTCCCCCATTTTGAACAGATAGCAAACCAGGTAGAAGAAGAAGTTAATTGAATAAGTAGTTTAGAGATATCGAAGATACCTGAAAGTGATGTAAGACTCCCTTGTGTTGAGTTACTTCCCTTAGTCAACTTGAACTAACCCATACCGAGTGAGTCTTCTTTAAGTAGCTAAGCTCCCCCATATTTAGAGGATTTCTCTTCATTTTGGGACTTCGTCTTACTTCAGCTTTGCTTCAAGGTTGGTCTCTTGTATGAGTTCCAGCATAAGGTATTCAGTACACAGTAGAAACATACATACAGCATATATATAAAGTTAAGAAGATCTTAACTTGAGGAGGAAACTTGTAATTTTTATTAATATCAAAATTGACTTAGTCAGTATAATAAATATGTCCTGAACTAAGATTACAAACTAAAGCTCTATTACAAGTTTTGAAAATAAACTACAAGGAATATTGCCTATGCTACTTTTTGTGGATAGAAGAAGAAGAGCCAGCAGTCTTATCTTGATGCTTTGGATGTTGTTGGAGAGGAGGCTTGTGATGGAACGATTGCCTTGGAAGAGATCCCTTATTAAGATTTGCCATTCGGAAAGCATCTTCAGCTACCTCCCTCCCCTTTGCTATCTGACCTTGGACAAGTTACTCAAGGAAGGTATCAAAGTCATCGAGGTCAGCCCTAAAGCTCTCTTTGCTGGCCAATTATCTGCAGGGATATCTCTTGCTCCAGTTGCACTTTGCCTTCAAAGGTAAGAAAATCTTGATCACTAAGCTCATTGAGAGGAAGATGATGACATCTGGAGAGGTGTGCTATCTGCTCAAAGCCCTGACACGCGAACTGTTGAAAACATTGAAGAAGGCCTCAGAAGCCCGTTGCTGTCAATGCTACCTTTAGCTGTGCTTCGATGTCAAAAACCTTGGAACCAATTGATGATATGCTTTTGGCAGTATAATAATATCCTTCGCATCCAACTCGGCCTTCTTCATTAGAGTCTCAACTTTCTTCTACATGTCTTCCACCTTAGTCTTTATGACATTCAGCTTGGTGTGGATAGTCATGCTAGTTTCAGGACAAAGTGATTCTATCATAGGCAAACTAAGAGTCGGCATGTCTGGAAAAATCTTCCCCATGGCAGTCACAAGGAACTTCTGAGAGGAGGAGACTTTTTCTGTGATATTATCGTTGAACTCGCACTGGATGGTGTCAATTTTAGTGTGCAGAGCGTCAAGATTCGTGACAGGGGCCTTATCCAACTTGGAAGAGATATTCTTCAATAGCTTGACCATTTCATCCTGCTTGTTATCATGAACAAGCAAGAACTTCGACTGGGCTTCTACCAACTTTTTGATATTATAGCTAATATCCTTGGTTGCTTCCACCTCCTTGAAGACGTTCTCAATTTTATTATCGGCCAGTCTTTTTATTTTAGCCTGTTCCTTACCCAGCTTATAGACCTGTGTCAATTGAGAATCCATTTTAGTACCCAAAAGACTTAGCTGCTCAGTAGTAGCATCCACACTACCCTTTATCTTTCCTATAATAGTGTTTGCCATTATAGTAGACATGGGGATAGAAGTGATTGCTACCCCAAGCTAGGCTGCAGAATCCGTTAGGCCTGTGAGTATTAGGGCCATCTTATCAACCAAACTCTTGGCACTCTCTTTTGCAAAATGACTTCGAATAGCCAACAAGGTACCTTATATCCTCTCAAACTCTTCAAAGTATTGAGATTCGCTGGGCACACTTGTGTATTGTTTGAACTCAGGCAATTTTGCCTTGGGTCTAGAAGATAAGTCCGTCAACTCATGAGCTAGTAACACTTGGCTTACTGCTCCATCTAATTCAACAATAGTCTTGAGAGGAGGGAATTTCTTCCTAGCTAACTCTCTGATTTTCGCCATGAAAGATGCATCAGCCAAATCCTCATGGAGTGGCTCTCTGCTGGGTTCAGTTGCTTCATGGGCTATAAAATTTACCTCAGCATTCTGACCACTTGCTTTTCCCTGCTGAACATAGTTTTCAGCATTGGGAACTTCCCTAACCAGAGGGGTTAAGGGGGTAGAGGATGGTTGTGAAGAAGAGGTAGGGGTAAAGGTATTGGAAGAAGGTTTGGGGATATTTTGGTTGAGCGGAATAGAAGGTGTAATTTTTGTACAAGGAAGGGTTTGAGTTTGATGTTGTATTAGAGGAGGGTGAGAATGACTTAGGGAAAATGAGTTATGGCTCTTTGTGGGTGAAAAAATGTGGATAAGTGAGTTAGGTGTGCTGATAGGTGAAGAGGGGATTTGGATAGGAGAATTTATAGTGATTAGAGGAGGAGGAGAATTTACAGTTTGTTTTTCAGAATCTACAGGAGTTAAAACAGAGGGATTAGAAGGATTTACAAGAGAAGAAGTGGTTTTAGGATTTACAGAAGAAGAAGAGGTAAGAATTTTAGGAACCTCTTGGTTAGCTCTTTGACCCAAGGATGGGTCAGCTTAAGGTTTCTCATGATGAGTTGAGGATTCTTTAATATCAGTGAAAGTGGGTGCAGAGATGCTGGGTCCCTGAGGATCACACTCCTTAGGAATAAGGGTAAGGGTTTCGCCAGCATCTTCCTCGCTGCTCACGACCTGCACATTGCTTTGCAAGGGCCTATTGGTGGTAGAACACTTGCGTTAGGTGCCTTTGATTTTAGAAAAAACTTCTTGGACCTGAGCAGCGTCAGGACTCAGAGTGTCCTCTTCTCGCGACTTTTTAGCCTCGCCCTGCTCCTCTAATTCCTCAGAAAACACCATTTTTCATTTTCTTTGGCATAGGGACTCATTGGCCGCAGCTACATCTTCAGTTTCCTCCGCCTGCTGCTTAGCATGGAGTTTGGTCTCCGCTTCATGTTGAGTGTGGGTTTTGGCCTTCATCTGCCTTCTTTGATGCTGGGGTTGAGCAGGGGCCTCATCAGCTTTGGACTTTGCAGGGCTTTTTCCCTTGGACTTGGAGGAAGCAGCCTTCTGCTTGGGAGAGGAGGTGGTGCTGACTTTCTCTAGGATGCTAGATATGGGTGCTTTGTCCGAGTCATCATTTTCATTGAAGTCCACCATGAAGCCATCTTCATCCTCCTTTAGGATGTCCATAGGCACCACTGTTGGTACTCACTTCAGCTTTTCCTTTTCCTATGCTTTGTTGTACCCATCGTGCACTTGATTGTGAACCAGTCTGCTGAAGTGAGCCATTTCGAGTTTCTTCTCCACTGGTAGCACTATTTCATCGAACTCCCCTAAAAACTGAGCCAGGTCAACTTTCACTGCCCTCATTATCTCGGTAATGAGGTAACCATAGTGATAAACAGTAGTTATCTTGGTCAGGTGATGAAGGATCATCACAGGCCAGTTCAACTTCTTACGCTCTACCATATGGTAGACCACACACCTTTCAAAATAGGTGCAGCTAGTCACTGAGCCTGTCTTCGGTAGCAGCAGCTTCATAAAGAGTTCGTGGTACATCCTAACAGTCTAACTCATGCCGCTCGCTGTAATCTTCTTAGAAACATAGTTTACGGGGAGTTCCCAATCTTCCAGGATCACCAAGGCGTCTTCATCGCTAGTCCTTCTAAGCTAAGTGCCCTTATTTGGCATATTGAGGACACTTCTAATCAGCCTTGCATAGATGAGGGTGGTTTTACCTCCAAAATTCATCATTAGGACATCATCAAATCCCTGGATTGTGTAGAGATTTGAGTAAAATGCCCTAATGAGCCCTATGATAGTAGGACCCTCCATCTTTAGAAAGGAACTTAGGTGCTGTTGCTTAATGATGCGATGCATGGTCTTGTTGAGCAACAGACTTTCATAGTCCACTTCATAAACTAGACCGAAATCCAGATTATCCACCCACTCAACTCTTGTGAAGTAGTTCCCTCTTGAAGGGTAAGCTTATATATTTTTCCTTCAACGTTTACAACGATTTTCATGTTTGTGGTGCTCTTGAGTCTGAATGTGGTTCTGGTTTTCACCATTTGAAATAAAGGATTTGAAAGAAGAAGAGAATTACGGATTCTAGGGTTTGAATGCTCTGAGATTGAAATAGCAAGTAACCTTTATCTCCTCAACTGTTCTCCTTATATAGACTTCAGTAACTCTCTGAGGCATGTGGCATTACCTCAGCTCAAGATGGAAATGGACGCTGAGATCTGAGAGATTTCAACGCCTCAGTAAAATGGTCAGTTTTGGTAAAAAATGGTTCCAATTCAAATGCATGTCTTTTTGAAAACTTAGAGATTTGAAATTTAACCACCAACTGTTCCTCACGCCATTTCTTTGAAATACTGGCGTTGATATCTAAGTGTCTCTTTAAGACATACTCTTCAACACTTAGCCAAAATTTTGAGAATTTCAGCTTCTTCTTCTTCATCGTGGATTAGCCATTCCAATTAACTACCTTAGTACAGAAAATTTCTCCTTAGGCAATGGCTTGGTGAAGATATCAGCACACTATTCCTCAGAAGGAACATACTCTAGCTTGACATCTCCTCGTAGCACATGATCCATAATGAAGTGATGTCTAATGTTGACATGCTTCATCCTGCCATGTTGAATTAGATTCTTGGATAGGTCAATTGCACTCTTTTTATCACACATAACTTTGAGATAGCTTGACTTTATACCATAATCTTCCAATTGCTTCTTAATCCATAGTAGTTGTGCTACACAACTTCCTGCTGCCATGTACTCAGCTTCGGATGTACTCAGTGCAACAGAAGTTTTCTTCTTACTATACCATGAGATAAGACACTCTCCAAGGAAATGACATCCTCCTATTGTACTTTTCTTATCGAGCTTTTCTCTCCCATAATCAGCATATGTGAATCCCTAGGAGTGAAATCTGAAGTGCTAGGATACCACAGACCTACATCAATTGAACCTTGCAAGTACCTGAGAATTCTCTTAACAGTAACTAAGTGAGATTCTCTAGGATCAGCTTGATAACGAGCACATTAGCACACAGCATACTGTGTTTCTGGAATACTAGCAGTGAGATAAAGAAGAGAACCAATGATTCCTCTATAGAACTTGTTATCCACAGGTTTTCCAGCTTCATCTTAACTTAGGATAGTATCAATGGCCATGGGAGTGGACATAGGCTTCGAATGCTCCATATCAAATTTCTTCAAGACTTCTCTGGCATACTTGGCCTGATTGATGAAAATTCCATCTTCAATTTGCTTGATTTGAAGATTAAGAAAGAAATTGAGCTCTCCCATCCTAGATATTTTGAACTCGCTCTTCATCTGCTTGCTGAACTCCTTGCATAGCTTCTCATCAGTTACTCTAAATATGATATCACCAACATATATTTGGACTAGCAACACATCATCCTTCCTTCGCCTGATAAACAGAGTTGTTTCTGCTTTTCCTCTTTCATAGCCTTTGCTGATCAAGAAATTGGTCTACCTCTCATACCAAGCTCTAGGAGCTTGCTTCAATCCATAGAGAGCTTTCTTCAGTTTGAAGACATGCTCAGGATACTTCAGATCTTCAAAGCCTGAAGGCTAACGAACATAGACTTCTTCTTGAATGAATCCATTCAAGAGTGCGCTCTTAACATCCATTTGAAATAATTTAAAGTTCATATGAGATGCAAAAGCACACAGGATTTGAATTGCTTCTAATCGAGCTACAGGAGCATAAGTCTCATCATAATCTATTCCTTCTTGCTGGTTGTAGCCTTGCGCAACAAGCCTAGCTTTGTTCCTGACAACAGAGCCATCTTCATCTAGCTTATTCTTGAAAACTTATTTTACACCAGTAATTATTTCCCTTTTGGCTTCAAAACTAGATCCCAAACATCATTGTACTTGAACTGATCTAGCTCCTCTTGCATTGCGATCATCTAACAATCATCTCCTTCTGCATCTTCAAACTTCTTAGGTTCGATCAATGATATGAAGGCTGGATGACTCATCATCCTATTGAGCTGACCTCGAGTCATCACTGGATTATGAACATCATCAACAATGCTGTCTAGTGGATGGTTGCGATGAACTCTAATCTCCCTTGGAAGACTCAGATCAATTGCTGAGGATCGATAATAGGATGCTGAGTTGGAGGTTGATCTTCACCATCGTTGAATTTGATAGAAAGATCTTCAACATCATCTTTGGCTTCCTCAGCTTTGGGTTCTTGTGCTGGGTTGGTCACCACAGATAGTGGGATATGGAGTGGATCTTCTTGCTGGGGTACTCCTTCGTCTTCATCATATGGACGTCTATCTGCATTGTTAGTTTCATCGAAATCTACAAGCATAGACTCCTCTAATAGGCCGGTTCTTTTGACATGTATTCTATATGCCCTGCTGTTAGTTGAGTGTCCCAAAAAGATACCTTCATCAAACTTAGGATCAAACTTACCTAACTGCTCCTTGGTGTTAAGAATAAAGCACCTACAGCCAAATGATTTGAGAGAACCAATCTTAGGCTTGCACCCTCGCCAAAGCTCATAGGTATCTTCTAAAGAATTAGGCAAATTAAAACATTATTCAAGATATAACAGACTATGTTAACAGCTTCTTCCAAAAGTACTTCGGTAGATTATTATCTCTCAGCATGGATCGAGCTATTTCAACTATGGTTCTATTCTTCCATTCTACAACCCCATTTTGTTGAGGCATATAGGGAGAAGAGAAGTTGTAGTCAATACCATGCGCCGAACAGAATTCTTCAAAACGGAAATTCTTGAATTCATATCCATGATCACTTCGGATTTTACTAATTTTATATCCTATTTCGTTTATTATCCAGTTACTGAGCTTGACAAAAGATTCATATGTCTCATCTTTGCTATTCAGCTAGACTACCCTAGTGAATCATGTGAAGTCATCCACAATCACCAATGAAAATCTCTTACCACCCATGCTTATTGGTTGAACTAGGCTGAAAGATCTAGGTGGAGGAGCTCCAATGGTTGCTTAGTTACTGCGTGATTTATTAACATAAAAGATTTCTTGACTTACTTACTAGTTGGAAAGCTAAGCATAGTTTATCCTTATCAAACCTAATGCTGGGTAAACCCATAACTAATTACATTTTAGCCAGTTTGGACAGAATGTTCATATTTATATGACCCTACCTTCTGTGCCAAAGCCACAAATATCCTCCTTAGTGGAGCTAGGGGATAAATCAATCATATAAACATTATTGATTCGAGGAGCAAAGAGAATAGTTAAATCATTCTTATAGTCAATTACTGAGCATCCTGTTGAGTCGAATATAACCTTTCTACCTTTTTAGCAGAGCTACGCTACACCAAACAAGTTGAACTTCAGACCTTTAACAAGAGAAACCTCTTCGGTTGAAGGAGAGACACAAATAGTGCCACAGCCCTCAATCTTGCCTTTCTGGTTATCTCCAAAATTGACACTTCCATTCTTTTACGCTCTAATGAGATGAACTAGTTTTCATCTCTCATTATATGCCTTGAGCATCCACTATCCAGATACCACATTCGAGAGTCATCAACGGATCTAAGGCTAACCTGCAAAATAGTTAAGTTTTCTTAGGTACCCATGCTTTTGAGATGGGTCCTCCCTTGTTAGCAGTGTTTAAATTAGACCAATCGTACTCATCGTAATAACCATTTTTATACCTATAGAGAACTGTGGCATGTCCAGCTTTCCCACAAAAATCACACACAGTTTTTGGTTTGGGCTGGCTCGCTTTCTTCTATTTAGAGAAATTCTTCCTCTTAGAATTACGAGTTTGGTTACTCTGAGTTTGACTGTTGGTTGGAGGAGGAACCCCTTTCTTCTTTAAAGTAGTTATCTCAGCAGTCAACTCATCTAATTGCTTTAGTGAGCTTGTTGATAGAACATTCTTGATACTCAACTTTTTCTTAAAGAAAGTGGATATCAAGCGATAAGGAAGCATAAGTATCTTCCAAATCATCACTTCTCCTCACTAGCTACTTGATGTTCTTCATCGACTTGTTAGTCAGTTTCATATCATCAAAGAGAGCCTGGGAGAATTCTTCCATGGATAAGGGAATTTCCGGATTTACCTCAACTTTAGGTGCTTTTCCCTTATTTCGGTCAACTTTAGAATTAGTAGAGGATTGATCTCTACCAGAGGTAGATGCTGAGCCTTCGCCCCTTCGATCTTCTATGGCCATTAGATAGAGGTTGGCCGAATCAGTTGCTTCCTCATCAAATGATAAGGATTCTTCCGAATCGCTCCAGGTGGTAGCAAGTGCCTCATTCTTCTTAGAGAACCTCTTTTTGATATATCCTTCTTCACCTTAGAACAGCTGGACTGGATATGACCTTTCTCTCCATAGCCAAAACATTTGATATCTTTGCTGTACTCCTTCTTGGGTCCTTCCTCAGCTCCACGCCGGTGCTGAGTTGACTTGGTTTTAGCAAGAAACTTCTTCTTGTTGAACTTCCCATCCTTCTTCATGATGCATTTGAAATGCCTAGCCAGAAGGGCCATTTGCTCATCAAAGTCACAACTGATGGACTCATCAGATGAATCAGCTTTCAGGACAATGGCTTTGCCCTCTCTCTCCTTGCCTCGACTCCTCTTAGTGTCATCAAAATACTTCCTCAGAGACATCTCATGAGTCAGCAAGGTACCTATCAGCTCATCACAGCTGTAGGTCTTCAGGTCATGAGTTTCTTTGATAGTGCTCTTCTTGGAGTCCCACTCTAGAGTAAGAGTACGTAGAATCTTCTTGACAAGCTCCTCTTTAGTGAACTCTTCCCCAATCTCTTCAATTTATTAATGATGTTAATGAACTTGGTATTCATGCTTTCAGTACCCTCTGTGGCGGCCATGGTGAACATCTCATACTCCCTCAGCATGAGATTGATCTTTAACTCCTTAACTTTCTTGTTCCCCTCATAGGTAATCTCTAGTTTCTTCCAGATTTCTTGCACTGTCTCGCATCTTGAGACCCTGTTGAACTCAGTAAGATTTAGCACACAGTGTAAGTAATTAATCATTGTGGCCTTCTCCTTGAGAAGCCTCAAGTCAGCATCATCGTAGCCTTTTGGATCTACGGGAATGCGCACTCCATTCCTTATAACTGTAGGAACTCTGGGGCCAAGCTTGATAGCGAGCTAAACTTGCATGCTTTGTGACTGGATGAAGTTTTTCATTTGATTTTTCTAGAAAGTATAATGATTACCATCCAAAAGTAGTGGTCTCGTAACAGACATTCCTTCTTTAAGGAATACTGCCTGACCAGAACCGGAATTGAAGTTGTTGTAAGCCATTTATGGATCTTGACTCAAAGATGATTAGTCTAAAAGCTAATCAACTACTTTGACACCACTTATTGGTCCTATAGACGGCTTGTAAACAACCGTGGAGGGGGGGTGAATGTGAATCTTAGTTAATTTTAACTGTTTATGAAATTTTGTTTCACCAAGTTAAGTTTTTATATGCATGCTGAGTTGTAATATAAAAACAGAATAAACTGCTCAGCTTCATTGGCACAGTTTATCTACAATCTGCTGTTGAGTGCTCGACTCAGCAAGGATTGGTTTTTTTAAGCAAAAATGAATAACAGAGAGATGATGAATGAGCAGAATGAAGTAAAAGCTTTAAGTTTAGAATTTCAACACCTGAATTTTTATCCTGGTTAGGCCTCAAGCCTACCTCAATCCCCGGATACCTTTTTTGAGCTTTAATCCACTAGGTTCATTCCTTACTTAGGCAGAGAAGCCTTTATAGAGGGTAGACACAGTTTTACAAGAAGTACCTTCCTTCCTAACTACCACTCAACTCAGTTTGGTTATCCTTCCCAAACTGACACTCAGATTTAATTGAAAAGATTGCTAATTGAATTCAACTTATAGAAACATTAAATCCTTACAATGTTAAATCTAAGGGATTTTCTCTCTATTACAAACAGATTTGGAATTGGTGTTTACTGATTGCTTAAGTTTGGAATTTCTTGAAGCTGGGAGTAATTTGGCAGAGTTTCAGCTCTAAAAGAAATTCGAGGTGATTCACCAAGTTTGAACGTCTGCTTTGGTCTTCTATTTATAGTTGAAGCTTTGTTAAGTAGCCGTTGCTAACTTTTCGAGGTCGCTGATCTTCAATTTCTCTTCTCTTCATATCTTTCAAATCTTCCTATTGCAGACAGATTCCAAGACAATTAGAGATAATAATTTGAACGTTGAGGCGCGATAAAATTCCATTGACAAATTCTCATTTTATCTTCAAGCAATTCCGTTGAGAGAGGTGTGCAATATTGCAATGTGGAATCTTCAGATTGAGTGAATTGCTGACGTTGGTAGAGGCGCGTGGAGACACTGGAAAATGGCACATGTTAGATGATTCCTTTTGTCTTCGACTTTAGTGAGGGAATCCCAACATTCTGTAATGACACCTTTTATCTTATGAGGACCAGTGAAAATCTTCCTTAATTTCAGTGCAATTATTCCTGAAAAATATCTAAGAAATATTTCATTTCTCACACAATATGTTAGCGGCGCGTGGGTCATTCAGTGTCATAGAAAACAACTTTTAATAGAAAGCTAACTCAGCACAGCTAAGTTGATATGCATCTAAACTATGTAGTAATCAGCACTCAGCTTTTCTTCCTCTAAGTCATAACTTAATTAGTTATTTAGTAAAACTAAGTTGTTTTTCCTTAAACAAACTCTAGTCAGCTTCATTAATTAACAGTATAATTAGTACTCAATTAATTTCACTAACCTAAATAGTTTGCTATTTGCAAAACATTAAAGTACCGTGAGGTACTATTAACTTCGGTTCTATAAGGTAGTGCATTTTGGATGGAGGTTCCTCGGCTTAACTGGATGGACGTTGCGCGCGTTTTGAACATCCCAACTCAGTTCAAATACACCGAGACTGCCCCACGGATTGTGGATTTGCTTCCAATAGGCAACGAGCCAAGTAATTTTCTTTTTAATTTAATCCTTAATTGGTTTTAACTTTCTTTCCTTTCTTTTTGTAGGTATGTCTAATTTAACACCCTTCCATACTCTGCTAGCAGTAATGAACAAAAAGAAAGGGAAGAAGAAACCGCGCGGGCCAAAGCTTGCTGGTGTTGCTGAGTGTGGGGCTGAGGCAGCAAATGTGACCGAGCCTGCAGCGTCGTTGGGTAGCTTATCACAAGACATAGAAAATTACCAAGCCAACCGTCGGAATAAGCGGGTCATAAACCTCAAGAAACCGAGGTTCCTTCTGATCTCAATCAAACCGAGCCCGAGGTTGAGACTGAAGTTCTGCCTTTTAAACAAACTTTGGGGGGTGCGGTCGTGGTTGAAGTTGAAGTGGTAACAAAGGAGTCTGTTGTGGTATTACCTTCTACTGAATTGAGGTGCTTGGCTAAGGGTAAAGATCATATCCAGTTGAAAGAAATGACCTTTGGATGTTGGCGATGTACCTGCGGTCCTTTCAAATAAGAAGTCAAGGCTTGATTCTATCTTGCCTTCTAATATTTTCCAGGTTCATCCCTTTCTTTATTCTTTAACTATAGTTGCTTTTCATGTGACATTTTCTTATATTTATGTAAGTGACTCTTTCTTTACTTACAAGTATGGGAGGCCGAGCTTGGGCCTGATTTGAATCTGGACGATGACAAGGTCGTCTCTAAATTTATTGAACTGGCACGCCTCCCCGTCGAGTAGCATCTTTGAGGAAAAAGAGTACTGAGAAAGTCGCTGCTTGTCACCGAGCCCATCTACTTGAGGTATTCCTAATGTTTGGTTTTTATTAACTTTTCTTGGACGCTGATCCTTCTGCTTTTGCCTTTGTTGTTTTGCCTTATGGTAATTTCCCTTTTTTTTTTTGTCTCATCCATAGTGCTTTTCCCACTTCGTCTTTCTGGATGAAAAACTTAAAGCCCAAGGTGCAAAAGCCAAGGCTTTCATTGAGGAGAAGAAGGAATTAGTCAAGTCTAACAAGAGATTAACCTCAGTCAAGACTGACCATGACCGAGCTCAATGCGGCAATAAAAGCAAAGAAGGAACTAGCATTGGCTAACACAAAGTTGTTCGATGAGCTTACTTTGGTGCACGAAGCTGCCCAAAAGGCTGTGGATGAAGCTACATCGGCTTTGTTCAAGAAAGAAAAGCTGAATGAGTCTGCTCTTACCACTTTCAATGTTGAAAAGGATCAATTGGTCGAGGCTTTGAAGGAATTAAAGAAAAAATATGCTAAGTTGGCCCGGGAACTTGCTGAGGCTGGAGTTGAATTGGTGAAGTCAGAAAGGGTAAAGGTTTCCCTTCAATCTTGTTGCTGGGCTCTGAAATATCACTTTCAAAAGAAGGAGACAAGGTTGATGGAGCAATGGAACTGGTACCGGGTTAAATTTCATGTTAATTTCCTCAACAAAAATCCAAGGACATGTTCCCAGGGGCCGACCTGGATCCGCTTGCACTTCTTACCGAGTCGGGCATTGACGACCCAATGCAACTATGGTTAGTGGATGGGAGGTTTTTCGGTAATAATGACCAAGCCGATGAAGAGGGCGATGGTGAGGATGATGCCAAGGGGAGTGAGGAAGAAGAAGAGTTAGAAGAGGAGAAGGCTCTGTCTTATCACTCTTGGGTAACTTCACAATTATTTGAGTTTGATGACGGGGCAGATGATGTGTCGTCTCACCCAACTGCTTAGTTTACTTTTCTTAATTTTAGACTTTTATTTAATAGTGAACTTCAATATATATAAGATGTACTTTTTTCCATCCTAATGCTTGTTTTATCTATTTCATTTATTTGCATTCCTAATGGGTCTGTCACTTTATGACCTGATTGATTATTTTAGTCGTGCTCGCTCTAAGAGTTGTCTTCCTTTTATTCAATGGGATCACTTATTAGGTTCACTTTGTTGAATGTTAATTTATACCATAGCGATCCTGTATAGGCACATGGATTTCTCCTACTCAATGAGACCTTTTATTAGGCTTGCTCTTTTGAATTTTTCCTCTATTCAATGGGACCTTTTATTAGGTTCGCTCTTTTGAATGTGAGTAGGTCTTTTTTATGCCTTAGGTACTTTATTGGATAATTACACAAATATTATAATGAGACAACGAATGATGAATAAATAGTATTTATTTAAATAGTGATGGTAAGAATACAACTGTTATTTTGCACTATTCTCTAGCATAGAACTTTCTCAAAGCCCTTGCATTCTAAGTTCGGGGCAGGACCTTACCCTCTAAATCCAATATCTTGTAAGTGTTTAAACCAAACTTTTGAGTATCCTTATAAGGTCCTTCCCAGCTTATGCCAAATTTTCCTTGACCGACCCTTGTTCTAGAAGCTTCAATGCTTCTAAGTACGAGTTCTCCCACTTGGAAAGATCGTGGTTTGACACTTTTGTTAAAGATCGAGGCTATCCTCTGCTTGTAAGGTGCCATCTTTTGATACGCTCGGTCTCATTGACCCCTCCAACAAATCTAAGTTGCTTCTTAACTTTACTTCATTATCCACTTGGTCGACATAGTGGGACACTAGCTCATTAGGGGTCCCAATATCAACCAAGACAACGGCTTCTATTCCATAAGTTAATACGAACAATGTTTCTTCTATTTCCTTTCTTTGGGTCATTCAATATGACCATAAAATGTTAGAAGTTCATCCACCCATGTTGATCCGTTGTTTAGCACTCATGTCTTGACTCCATCAATTATGGTTCAGTTTGTGACCTCCATCATTCCATTGCATTGTGGGTTAGAGATTGAGGAGAATCGCAACTTGATATGTAGACCCTCATAGTATACTTTGAATGTTTCACACTAAAATTGAGTGCCTTTATCAGTTATAATTGTATGGGGGATGCCGTACCTGGTGATGATATTCTTGTTGAAGAACTGGATCGCTTGGTTTGACGATATTATTGATATGGGTGTGAGCACAGGATTTTGTACCAGCTCGCATGTTCGATGATGATGGCTTTTTTTCAGGATTTTATCCTTGAATCACACAATTTTCGAGTATCCTGATGTATCCGAATGGGAATCCTCCTCGTCTCTAATAAAATTATTTAATTTTGCTTAGAAATTAATTAACTAAATAATAATAATAATAATAATAATAACAAAATATAAAATAATATTAATAAAAAATGAAGGAGAAGTAATCTTGATAGGAGGCAGCCTCGTGCACACGCGAGGGAGCCTCGCGCGGAGGCAGTGTCATGCACATGCGAGGGAGCCTCGCGCGGAGGTAGCCTAGCTCACACGCAAGGGAGCCTCGTGCGAAGGTAGCCTTGTGCACACCCAAGGCAACCTCGTGCACCTCGCGCGGAGGCAGCCTCGCACACACGCGAGGTAGCCTCAGGCACACGCGGGGGAGCCTCGCGAACACGGGAGGCAGCCTCGCGCACAAGAGAGGAGCCTCGCCCGTGAGATAGCCTCGCGCGTGAAGAGCCTTGCCCTCGGGACAGCCTCGCCAACGTTGTTGGCAAGGCCTCACCGAGAGCTCCGCAAGGCCTCGCCAGGCCTTTTCTTTAGCGAGGCCACTCGCCGAAAAAAAACTTACCTTTTTTGGTTTTTTTCGGAATTTTCCTATAAATAGTAGGATCATTTTCGAAAAACGGACCCGGAAATTTTCAGACAAAAAAAGATATAGCTTTAGAACGACCTTTGCTTCTAAGAATTAAAACGAACAATTTTTGGACTTTCTACTTCAACATTTTTACCTAAACTTAAACGACAAGGAGGATTTCTCAAGGAGCGATCGGATTCTTCGACGTGGATTCATTAAGTAAGGGTAAGCCTCTGAGTTCCTAGAATTGCAATCTCGTGTTTTCAGTGTTTGATTTCTTCTTCTGATTTCATCTTTGAACCTAGAATTTTAATTATTTTTACTTTTAATTGTTGTAATTCTTCTTCATCTTTTTCTTTATTATAAGGAGAAGTATGTTAGAACACCCCCATGAAGAGAATAAAATATTTTCCCCGATAACAGACCACGCTTTTTACCATGTGAGCAATTTCATTAATTAAAATGAGCAACCAACGTACTAATAAAATGAACGGCTTCATTTAAATAACAAAAATAATATCGCAATTTCTTTTATTAGGCCACGCGGGCCTCGCTAAATCCAAAATCGAACATACGTGCTATCCCCTGTGCTAACCTTTGTGGATGCAGGTAGATTAGGATTAGATGTATGTTTAGGATTTTAATTTTCCTTCCGATATCGCAATTTCATTTTTCAGGAAATGTAATTAATAGGTTAGCGGGCGGTTGCATCCCCCGATTTTTAAAGCCTTGTAATTTTTATTTTCCGCATTTACTTACTGTTTTGTGGATGGTTTATTTTTCTACTTTATGGATGGTTTATATTTCGCAATACATGGTTCATGCATATAAACTCTAAAACGACCTAAGTGCGAATATGCACAATTAAATGAAAACAGTTTTCTGTAGATGTAATTTAATGTGATCCAATAAGAAATAAGCAACTTATCCCGGACCCGAATCTCTGTGTCTTGGTGGGCCGTCCCCTGGATGTTAAGCATTATAGGACTCTAATTCCTCGAAAGAGCTAATCCAGGTGGCGACTCCACACCAAGAGACGGTGGATTCGGGTTCGAACTGATCTTAAACGTTTTTCGCCTTTTTCTCTTTTAACCTTTTTCTCCTTGGTCCCCGAACTGATCTTAAACGTTTTTCGCCTCTCACCTCGTGCGCTCTCGGCCCATCGCTCCGTGTCGCCCGCTCACAGTTAGGTAAATGTTAAAATAAGTGGAAATGAAAATCCAACATCTTGGGTTGGATTTTAGATTTGTACAATGTATGTGTGACATCGTAATATGAGTGGTGTAAGTGAGATAACTAAGTTACCCGTATGGTAATAAGTCAAAATTTGGAGATTTCTTACTATGACTAGATCTCATGGAATGAGGAGGTCAAATTGATTTCGGGTAAGCAGTGGGACACACCCCAATGAAATGAAAACAACTACCGTATGTAGCTATCTAATGAATGATTTGTTTATTTTTACCCAATTAAGGTGGAGTTTTAGATGCCTGTGTGGTCATTGCTATTTAAGGGTATGTGGTGATACATGAATCTTTACCCCGTGTGGGCAGATGGTTCAGGTATTATGCATATACCCTTAAAGATTTGGTAAGGTAAGATTTTTGAAATAAGTTCACCTTGTATGGCTTAGGTTCGGATGTTAGCAGGGACATCACGCTATGTGAGAAAAATAGTTTGGGTTGGTTTATGTCCCGTTTGGGTTAGGTGGTATGTGTGATAGCCCTGTGTGGGCTATGAGTTAGACATCGAGTGGACATCTCAAAGATGATTTGTGGGATATATTATTGCCCCTT
This sequence comes from Euphorbia schlechtendalii, assembly GCA_949673415.1. Taxonomy (NCBI): domain Eukaryota; kingdom Viridiplantae; phylum Streptophyta; class Magnoliopsida; order Malpighiales; family Euphorbiaceae; genus Euphorbia; species Euphorbia schlechtendalii. Next base: position 26,813 of record CATIWQ010053177.1, on the reverse strand, counting down.
GTAGGCTAAGTGTCAGATGTCAAGTGGACATCACGCAGTAAAGGCAAGGTATGTTTGCTCTGTATGGGTTAGTAGCCGGATGTCAAGTAGACATCTTGCTGGGAAGGGGTAAGTGAAGTTTCATGACTTTAATAAGGTAACACAATCTCGAGTGTCATCTAACCCTCAGTGTTTATTGTTCGCCACTTTTCTACTAATAAGTTTAATAACTTTTTCGCAAAGATTTTGGTTATATATTAATGGTGCCGAAAATTTGTTCACATAAAGTATAGGTGTTCTCAATACACCTTATCAAGATAGAAAAATGATGACAACTACAAGTATACAGTTGCGATGTAGTTTTAATAGATATCGATCCAACAGGGAAGGACCAGCTCTAAAGATCAACAAGGAAAACGGAATGAAGAAAATAAAATAAAATAATTTGAAGTTTGGATAGGAGAATGGATAGATAGATGTATGGAAGATTAGAGATTCTAATAAATATTTTTTCCTATGAAATAAGTATAACAAAGAAAACATGCAAGTTCAACAAAGATATTACGTCCACTAAACTAATCTAACATAATCGGTTCTAGACACTCAGATGTTCAATGATTTACCGCAGAGCAACACATGAAATGACTTTTCTAAATCTAGCGCAAACGAATCAGGACAATTATATAAACCTGGATAACAATATTACTATGCTTAGTAAGTTCATTCTCACATAGCCATATTTAGCAAGTTACCATTCCAAAAATGTTGGCTCACTAAACAGCTTTAAAATCACAAATCCAGTGATTATACACAATCTTGTTAACCCTGAAACTACCTTAAAGTTAACTCCAAATCATATAACTTGATTAATATAAATGCCTTAACACGAAATACACATTATGACACATAGACATATCATAAACTTAAAAATAGAAAGTATAAGTAGAAAGCAAAGCAAAGTTGTAAGGTATTTAAGTGAAATCTAAAGTTGATCAAACCGTATCCACTCTTTAATGGGAGTCATCTATTCACGCAATTCATGCATTTGCTTTGAATTTGGTCTCAGCCCTTAAGGAACCTCTGCTAGGATGCTGTTCTTTGTGAATATCGAACAAACGAATGTTGAAGAACGAAAACTTTTATTGATAAGTGATTTGCAAGTACACATATACAACAATCCCTCGAATATGTAGAGAAATCTATTGATCAAAACAAGGATTCGAATCACTTAAACATTTTCTCACTAACACTTACGAACGTAGCGAAACTAGATAATTTATTCTCTATCTACACACACTATACGTAACCCTATAATTGCACTCTAATGCTGCACTCCCTTGACGCACGAAATTGTAAGGTTTGGTGCCCTATTTATAGAGTTTGAAGGGTTGCGTCTCTCCATATGAAGAGTTGTGTGTCCATTGGTGAAAAATTGCATCACTTCATTGTAATTGGTTGAGAAGCTTCAATCTTATCCACAATGGATAAGCACCTTTTCATGATTGGTTGACTTCTGATAAGTGTCTTTTCGTTGGTAGTTGATGGCGGTTGATCGAACTTATATGGCTATTGATAGTTAAGAAGATTTGACTAGAAAATAGTCAGAGTCACTACCACGATATACATGTCATGACCGTGAATACTTATCTGGCAACTTTCTTTTTTGAAGTATTCAAGTTGTGACTGTGAATGATTGTCGTGACCGTGAATTGTATTTTTCTTCAGAATTCTTCTTGTAACTTTACTGATCTTTGACAACTTCGATCTTAAGCCAAATCTTTAAGTTTCACGCATCTTTTCGCACCTTTTTCACTCTTTTTACATAGAATTCCACTTTAGATCATTTTACTCCCAAGATTTACCTAGTATCTGCATTTGCATAAAAAACAACTACATACCACGTGAAATTTTTTATATGAAGTATAAAAATGACTTAAACTATAGTGTTTAGTGTATAAAATCAATATGATAATAAGTGTAATTATACACTTATCATACCCCCACACTTAACTTTTTCCTTGTCCTCAAGGTAAATTCAACAGAAGTGTATGAATTGGTAATCAAGTTCATACCTCATATGGCGAAAGTCTATTGCAGTGAGTACCACATTCCCACGTTGCATAAGATTCAAGTAGAAGTCCGAAATTTCCCACAAATTAGTAATGTGCAATTTATATAGCTTATTTGCATACCTTTGCTCTTAATGGAGAGTCAACCGAATCGCATCTTCATATAAGCGTTATATGCATACTCGAATGTTACCTTCTCTTAAGCATAGTATAAAGTATAAAGGACATAGAAAGCACACTTTCATTAATTTTCTCTCAAGGCATTTTTAGGTAACTTAGGATGCTAAAACACTCTTAGTGGTTGCATTTTATGCTCCATACCACTCTCCCCTTTTTTCAGTGGTTGCATTTTATGCTCCATACCACTCTCTCATTTTTTTTCTTTTAAGCATATGTTTTTGAAGTACTTTGTACTTTGAACCCATTTTTCATGCTATTCGTTCGTTTCGTTTTTCACTCAATGAATGGTTACAGTTTCTACTCCGTGTCATTCCTCACCTTTTGCATAACTCATTGATTATCCTCTCTTTCTTTTGATTTTTCTTTAATACCCTTATCCTTTATTGATCAATTTGAAAGTATTACGGCTATAGTTTCCTAACACTTTAAACACACTCAATACTTATAGAACTTATTCAAGATTTGCATATAAAACTTATATTAAGAATACCATTAGATATTACTCCACTTAAACTTATTAGAAGCATTAAACTAAAACTATATAACTTATACTAATTCATGTTGCATTGAAATATATATCGAAGCTTACTTGGAATGTTGCTTTCGAATGTTACTCATCACTCATCCTTGCCAAATTGATAAATGTTGTGCACTAACATCAAACTTGTAAATACCTAACACTCACAATAATCTTGGACAAATGTTAGTAAAGTATTAGAAATGATAATGTATAATTAACAAAAATAACAAGAAAAATTTTCAAATTCTTTGGTTTTTTTTATTTTATTCAATTTTTTTGGATTTTACAGGATTTTTACAAATGTCCCCCCATACTAAAGAACACAATGTCCTCATTGTGAGACATTTAATAAAAAATCAAAATTTAAACACACAACTAAAATAAAATAATGGAAAGAAATTGAACCCGTTTTACTCCTCAGAACTTGAATATGGTGGACTCTGAGATATATCCAAATTTTGCATTATGAAGTGTGTATTTAACTTTTGGTTCAATGAAATGTTTGATTTTGTCAGTTGACAAATATCTTGCTATATGGAGGCAATGTCTAGGCATGGTTGGTTGACATCTTTTACGAACTTTCCTCTCCAAGTATCACTTGTACTTCTCGAGGCTTGTCTTGAATTACCACTCTCGAATTGAACTTCCTCAACATCCTCTTCGTTTGGTTGGTTTTCTCGATTAGTAGACTCTTGCATCGGTTTAAGCTTTCTTATCCTTACTTCATATTGTAAAAACGTAAACTTTCCTCCTTTTTCTTTATCCAGTCCTGCTCTCTCATATACACTCCTCCCATAAAATTAAATTTCTCCCTTGGATTATATTGGTATGGTAATTGATTTTTCGCTCCCAAAATTATCCCATAAATCGTATTTGCACCTCCAACTCTAGCCTTTTTATGTGTAGTCAGACTAGTGATGGATTCCAAAATATACATCGGAAACTTTGGTCTAAATTGTGAAACTGCACACTCCAATATTTCCAAGTCTTTCATTGACACCTTTGTTGTTTCATATCAGAATAGAAGACTTTGAGAAATAAATTTATGAAGGTAGAGAAGATTATTGCTTCGGATGTTCTTGTTGGACGAATATCGTATCGATCCAATCTCATTAATTCTTTCCAAATATCTATCAACTTGTAATCTTCATCTTTTTCAATTTCATCAAAATTCTCTCCCAAACCAAACCACTTGATTAAATCCATCATTGTAAACTTATATTATTCTCCTTCATTCCTGAATTTCTTCTTCAAGACATTCGCATCATTAGCAATAGCAACCAAGAATTCGAGGACCCATTCTTTGATAAAAGGAAATCGCATATTCACAAACTTCTCCAATCCAAATAGCAAGAAATACTCCTCTACTTTCACGTGAATCCCAGCATCAATAGCAAAAGTAGGATCGTAGAAAAGCGTATCGTGAAAATCGAAGTTCTTGATTTTCATGTATCTTTCCACTTCCTCGTCAGTATAAATTGGAAAGGGACAACCAACTTCGTTTTGTTGATTCACCATTTTGCTTTTCCTCTTTGATGAAGTTGTTGTAGACTTCATAGGAGCCATTGAAATCAAGAAAGAAAGAATAGTGCTTGATTTGAAAAACAGAGAAAACTTGATTCTTGCAAAAGTTTGAGATTAAGAATAAGAGTTTTTAGTGAAAACAAAATAGTAAAAGAAGCTATTTATAGAGAAATTAGGATAATTATTACCTTTCTAACGGATATATGATAAATATAACCGTTAGAATATAGCAATTACAGCAATAACTGCTGTGCAGATCGCACAGGTCGCGATTGCGAGAGTAAGTTACAATCGTGACTCTCTCTTACTCAGAAACAGAAAGTTCAGATTAAAATGATCATGAGCGCGATACATGTCATGGTCACAAAATGCCAAAATCCAAAAGTTTTGGTTCTTTCCCTTTATTTTTGAAAAGACATTAACTTAAAAATATACACAAAGTAATTAAAATCTACTATATTATTCTATATATATATATTTAATGAAAATATAAGAGATTTAGGGATCAATGGAGTTTTTCAACCCCTTGACTTCATATTCATGGATGAAGTCCAACTTAACAACTTCTTGTATGCAAGGATCAATCAAGTCTAGTTTTATGCAAATATCTTCATCCATCGAATATTTATTAGCTTTACCCATATTAAATTCAACATTATTGTCACCTATTCTTAACTTAATTTTTCCTTCCGAAACATCAATCAATGCTTTGCTAGTATGCATAAAAGGTCTTCCTAAAATTATAGGACACTTTTCATTATATGTAAAATCTAGCACAACAAAGTTTGTTGGAAAGACAAATTTATCCACTTTAACTAGCACATCTTCTATTATGCCATAAGGACATTTAATAGACTGGTCGGCCAATTGCAAGACCATATTTATCCTTTTAACTTCATCATAGAGTTTCAATTCTTTGAAGATTGATAAATGCATAAGGTTTATACTAGCCCTAAGATCACATAAACATTTTGGGAAAGAAATATTTCCAAGTTTATACGGAATTGTGAAACTTCCTGGATCTTTTAGTTTAGTGGGCATTGTAGCAGTTATTACTTTACTACAATCTTCAGTTAATGATACTTTAGATATTCTTTCTAAACTACGCTTTCGAGATAAAAGTTCCTTGATAAACTTACCGTAGTTAGGAATCTGAGTTATGGCTTCAATAAATGAAAGATTTATTTCCAGGCCTTTGAGTTTATTGATGAATTCGATGAATTGCTTATCCTCATTCTTCTTCATTCTTTGTTGAAATGGTGGTTAAGGGGGATTAACCTTTCCAGATTTAGGTTGTTCATCCGCTCTTGCATTGTTATAAGATTTACTCGGATATTCATCCGACAGTTCAATAACATCCTTAGCAAGCATACCCGAAGGATTTGGTTCATCTAGCACTTTGCCACTACGAAGGGTTATAGCATGCACATTTTCTTTAGGATTTCCTTCTGTATTACTAGGTAGATGGCCTTTCCTCTAGATGGAATAACACTTGCTAATTGGCAAACATGTATTTCCAAATTATGAATGGAAGATGATTGATTTTTAAACATTTGATCCATCTTATTTTCTAAATTTTTGTAACATTCTTCCGACTCTGATTGCTTATTACAAACTCCCTCTAGAAACTTATCTATCTTACTTTTTAATTTCCCTATTCTATCAGTACTCTGGTAATTCTTTTATTGGTTATCACCATACTTCCAATTAGAGTTTCTATAGCTATTTCCATTATTGTTATAAGTATTCCCTTGACTTTGAACATAACTTAATTGCTCCCCTACACATGGTTTAAAGTTACACTCAAAAGCTATGTGTCCAATTTGACCACAATTTTCACATGTCAAAGGGTTATTTTTACTTACATGCATGTTATCTATTTTGTTAGATAAAGCAGATATTTGTGCTTGCATAATAGAAATTAAATCTAATTCATGGACCTTTTTAACTAAAGTAGAAGATGTAGATGCAGCATGTGAATGAGTAGGATTAGTAATACTTACTTTTTCTCTTTCCACTGGCCACATACTATTGTGGCTTACCATATCTTCCAAAAGTTCAAAAGCTTATTAACTAGTTTTCTTCATAAGAGATCCTGCAGCCAAAACATCAATAATTCCGCTCGTTGCATGATTTATTCCATTGTAGAAAGTATGCAGAATAACATTATGAGGTAAACCATGATGAGGACAAACTCGATGAAGTTCCTTATAACGTTCCCAGGCTTCGTATAAGGATTCACTATCTTTCTGGGTAAAAGAAGTGATTTCTTTAATGAGTCTTACGGTTTTTGCTAAAGGGAAATATTTAGTCAGAAAGGCTTGAGCTAATTGGTTCCAAGTAGTGATTGAATTTGGGGGTAATGAATTCAACCAAACTTTCACTTTATCATAGAGTGTAAATGGGAATAAGCGAAGTTTAACTGCTTATTCAAGAACATTGGACATTCTGAAAGTATCATAGACTTCTAAAAAGTTTGCAATGTGAGAATTCAGATTTTCATTGGGTAGACCATAATATTGCACATTGTTGCTAATCATTTAAAGTAATGCTAGTTTTATTTCAAATTGATTCGCATCAATTGGTGGTCTAGCAATTCATTGATTGTTACCGTTGATGGTCGGAACAACATAATCCATGAACCTTGGTTGAGGTTGATCCTAGTTTGGATTTGGATTTTCAACTTGCTCTTGATCATCAGCCATTCTTCTCTCTTGTCTCTTATATTTTCATTTTCTTATCCTACAAATAATTCTACTTCTGATTCGAAAGATTCCAAACTTTCTCTCGAACTACGCGTACTTGGCATGCACACACTGGAAAGAAAACTCAAGGAATAAGCAAGAAAAATATGTTAATAACAAGAAAATATAAATAAGAAAAATAAAAATAAATAATTTAAATAATATATAAAATATAATTACCCATTCTCCAGTAATTTGATCATTAGAACGCACTTGCCTTCCCTGGCAACGGTGCCAAAAACTTGTTTGCAAGGTTTCGACTTTAATAACTCTTAGAATTGTTTTTTAATAATGAAGCCAAAAACCTTGTCTCCCACATTACTACTGATAAGATATAAGTTCAAAATACGAATAGGTGTTGTCAGTTCCGCTTATCTAAATAGAAAAATGGTGACCACTGCAAGTATACAGTTACGATGTAGTTTTAAAAGATATCGATCCCAGAGGGAAGAACTAGCTCTAAAGATCAACAAGAAAAATGGAATAAAGAAAATAAAATAGATTTGATATTTTTGGTAGGAGGGTTAGAATGAAGAATGAGTAAATATAGATATGAAAGATTAGAGAATCTAAATATATAGATTTTTCCTACAAAATAAGGATAGCAAAGAAAACATGCAAGTTCAACAAAGAAGTTACAATTCACTAAACTAATCTAACAGACTCGATTCAAAATACCCAAAAGTTAGAGCAACACATGAAATAACTTCTCTAAACCTAGCACAAACGAATTAAGACAATTATATAAACCTAGACAATGTCAATACTATGCTTAGTACAGGTCGCTCTCACATAGCCACATTTAGCAAGTTACCATTCCAAAAATGTTGGCTCATAGACATATCATAAACTTTGATATAGAAAGTGTAAGTAGAAAGCAATGCAATTGTAAGGTATGCAAGTGAAAGCTAAAGTTGATCAAACCGTATCCACTCTTCAATGGGAGTAGTCAATTCCTACAATTCTTGCGTCTACTTTGAATTCGGTCTTGGCCCCTATAGAACCTCCACTAGGATACTATTCTTTGCAAATATCAAACAAACAAATATTGAAGAATGAAAACTTTTATTGATAAGTGATTTGCAAGTACACTTATACAACAATCGCTCGAGAATATAGAGAAATCCAGTGATCGAAACAATGATTCGAATCACTTAAACATTTTCTCTCTAACACTTATAAAAGTAGCGAATTCTCTATCTATACACACAATATTTCTCTCATGCACTCTAATGTTTTCTCTCTGCATGTCTCCATGAAATTGTAAGGTTTGGACCCTATAGAGTTTGAAGGGTTGTGTCTATCCATACGAAGAGCCTTATCCATTGGTGAAAGATTGCATCACTTCATTGTGATTGGGTGAGATGCTTCAATCTAATCCACAATGGATAGGCACGTTTTCATGATTGGTTGATTTCTGATAAGTGTCTATTCGTTGGTAGTTGATGGCCATTGATGGCGGTTAATCATCCTTATCTGGTGGTTGGTTGTTAAGAAGATTAAACCAGAAACCGTCCAAGTCATGACCGTGATATACATGTCACGATCATGAATCTTTGATTGGCAAATTTCTATTTTGAAGAAGAAGTCGCGACCCCGAATGATTGTCTCGATCGTGAATTTTATTTTTCTTCAAAATTCTCCTTGTAACTTCACCGATCTTTGACAGCTTCGATCCTAAGCCAAATCTTTAAGTTCCACGCACCTTGTAGCACCTTTTTAACTCTTTTTTCATAGAATTCCACTTTGGATCATTTTACTCCCAAGATTTACCTAATATCTGCATTTGCATAAAAAACAACTACATACTACGTGAAATCTTTTATATGAAGTATAAAAATGACTTAAACTATAGTGTTTAGTGCATAAAATTAATATGATAATAAGTGTAATTGTACAATTATCAGAGCTCCACTGGTAGCCAACATGTGTGGGATGGGAATTATCCCATCCTACATAGCTAAATGGGGAGCATTTGGATGCTTCCCTTCTCCTATAAATAAAGGCCCTTCCTTATCCTTATTCCGTACTTCAACTTAGCCTTCCTTTTGAGTTTTGACTCCTATTGTTCGTGAGTTTTAGTGAGATTTAGCTGGAGTTTCTCTAGTTTCGCAAGAATTCTTTTGAAGGCTTATTCCTATTTTTGAAAGAGCCTTCTTAATTATATTTTCGGGTTGGTCTAAGAGCGGTCTAGTAGCTGCTTGTTAATTGACAAGTTTTCTTTGTACGTGAGGTTTTGGTTTGTGTCCTTATGGACTAGTCATAAAGGTTGTCCTAGATTGGAGGCTTTTTCTACTAAAGTGCTATTCGAGTTATTTGAAGGGATGGCCACACTATAATAAAGAAAGACATGTGATCAACTAGTAATACTCTAAAATTAGGTGCTAAGTTTCTTTTATTAAGTTTTATAAACCTATAAGCATCTATAGAATGTTTCAATTGAGATTATGTCAATCATGTCATACTTAGGAGATCCTTTACAGTTAATCTTATGTTCTGAATTCCATCATTCAAGTTCACATGTTTATTAATTGCCTTAATTAACCAACAATGGTATTTGATCTTGCCTTATGCTTTGCATGATTGATAATAATATATTGACATGAGATTTTCTATGTACTGATTAAAGTATGTTATGCATAACTTAAGTTTCAATTCTTGTTATAGAAAATGATATGATAACTAGATTAAGGTTTTGCTCAAACTTAATCTAGGTAAGTATCATACATATTAATAATGTTTTACTACACATGTGAATGTTTTAAATTGAGGGTCATCCAGTACTTCACTTAATTAAAAGAATGAAATCTTTAAATTATAATTATTTATGGTATAACAAATTGAAGTGCCCATGGTTATTTTGGTGAGAATTAGACTTGGCTGCATTTACTTTAAGGGGGCCTCTTCTTATTGGAAATTTCCATCAGTATTAGGTTCAAGCGTACCTATGGAACTTTTATGAATAAGTCAATATCTAGTATGGTAATTGGATTCTTCATATAGTTTTACTGTGTTGGTTAAAGTTATCAGATCAAAACTTATAGACATAAGTGCAAGAACTTAAACATAGACCTTGTTTGTTTTGAATTCTATATGGAATCTTGAGATAATGGAATGATTATGATGTACAAGTATTGAGCATGATCCCTTAGACAAATAATTCCAAATAGCTCGAAATTATTATTATCATAATCATATCCATCATTAAGTCCTAGGCTAGAGCAAGACCAGGTGCACCACTAAAATCCCTTCAACAATATTAAAGTGGTAAATTATCTTCTTGTCATAAGTCTTGATGCGAACCTTATTAACGAATGTAAGGATATGTACAACATGCTTTACCTTAACATTTTTTTCATCATGAGATTAGATGGTGTTAAAGCAGTAACCAAAATTGTTTAGTTGTCTATATCATTGGAGCTAATGTCAAATTAGAGACATATTTGAGGAATTGTACAATTAGGTACACACATCTCAAGAAAGAGAACTAAAATAGACTAACAATTGCATGGAATGCAAATGGATGGGTTCCAACCATGGTTATCTGTTATTACTTGACATGCTATAGCATGGACCATAGTAGATGGGTTATGGATGCTATCTACTAAGGAAAATTAGTTTGACCAGGTTTTCCTGAATCTAATAGAAGGGACTATTTGAATGTTGATCAAATAGTAGAAAATATGTGTTTAATTAAAGACTTTATATTAAATGCATGTACATATACTAATGTCTGAACAATTTATATCTTATATCTAGGTTGAACAATGAATCCAAGCATAAACCTTTTCTCAATTTTTAACAACAAACTAGATGTTCGAACTTCACTGATTGGTTCAATGCAATGAGGATAGTCCTCCGATCTAAAAGGATATCTTATGTTCTAGATGAGCCCCTTCCTAAAGAACTTGATGTTGATGGCAATGAACATGAGGCATGAGAGAAGCATAGAAAAGGATCATGAAATGATAACATGTATAATTTTGGCAACCATGAATCTTGAGCATCAAAAATAGTATGAGGGTATGGACTTAGACACCACCAGGTCCAAGAGTTTGATACATCAAAACTCTTATTCAGAATGAAGATATAGTTTGACATTTCAGCACCTCAGAATGCTCTTAAAACTATTGGGTTATGTAGAGAAGCTGACTGACTAGATTTTGTGATGGATCACGAATTATATGTGAATCTCATTCTAACTTCACTAATTGATATTTACTCATAGTTTGTGATTAATTATAACATGAACAAGATTTATGCTACAATAACCGAGTTAGTTAACATGCTGAAAATAGTAAATTCTAGGATTTGAAAGGATCCAAAATCTTTACTTTTGGTTGAGAAAACCAAACCTTCTAAGGACGGGTCCTATTTTTGAAAGGGTTTGAATTCTAAAAGAAAATTAGTAAGAAGAAGAAAAGTAAGAAATGAACTACAAGTGCCTGCTTCTGATGTGGTAAATAAGGCTACTAGAAGAAGGATTGCAAGGTTTAGATTTCTTGAACAAGTGAAGAAGAAGCCAAGTGAGGCATCTACTTTGGGTATGTTCATACTAGAGAGTTTCTCTATAATTCCTTATGAGTCTACATGGGTATTAAATACTATCTGTGGTACTCATATCTGTATTTCTATGTAGGGGTTGCGGAATAGTAGGAGGCTTGCAAAGAGGGAAATGGACCTAAGAGTTGGAAATGGAGCACAGGTTGCTACAATAGCTATAGGGAAATATAGCATTTGTTTTCCTAGTGGCCTTGTTTTAGTTTTAAACAATTGCTATTACATTCTTGGCATTACTAAGAATATTATTTATGTTGCGTGTTTAGCAACAGAAGGATTTGAGATTTTATTTTCTAATAATAATTGTCAAATTCAACATGATAATATTCTTTATGCTTGTGGAATGTGTTTGAATTGCATTTGTGTTTTAGATGCTAAAATTGGAATTGTTAATATGAATATTGCTAAGAAATTGAAGATAGATAATGAGAAATCATCATACTTGTGTTATTGTCATCTATGCCATATAAATGAGACTCGCTTAACTAAGTTACACAAATAGAGTGACTTGGGCCTAATGAAACAGGAATCCTATAGGGCGTGTGAACTATGTTTAAAGGTGAAGATGACAAAGAAACCATGGAAAGAAAAGGGTCAATGTGCTACGAGTACTTTGAAAATAATTCATTTCGATGTATGTGGTCCAATGAGTGTTAATACACATGAGAGTTTCTTCTACTTCATCAATTTTATTGATGATTACTCACGGTATAGTTATCTATAACTTATGAGGCACAAGTCTGATAGTTTTGAGAAATTGAAAGAGTTTAGAACCAAAGTAGAGAAATAACTTGGGAAAAGTATCAAGACACTTTAATTAGATAGAGGTGGTGAATACTTAAGCCAACAATTTAAGGATTAATTAAGGGATAAGGTATTTTATCCCAAGGGACACCTCCTTACACACCCCAACACAATGGACTATCAGAAAGGAGGAATAGAACCCTACTTGATATGGTTCGATCCATGATGAGCCAAGAAGAACTCTACATATCCTTTTGGGGATATACACTTGAGAGCACGATTTATATTCTAAATAGAGTTCCCTCAAAATCATTTGATTAAACATCGTATGAAATATGGTATAGTAAGAAGCCAACTCTTTTTGACTTGAGAGTTTGGAGATGTCGATCTTATGTAAAGAGGATAAGTTCAAATAAGCTGGGTGCTAAGTCTGATATGTGTATGTTGGTACGTTACACTAAGATGACTATGGGTTATACCTTTTATGACCCCAAGGAAAAAAAGGTACTTGTTTCTAGGAATGCTCAATTCCTTGAGAATGAACACATACTTGCGAAAACTAGTGGGAAAAATCTTGAGCTAGGTGCTTAAGAAGAATAAAAAAATAATCAACTTATTGGTCCTACACCTTTTACACAAGATACTTGAAGCATAGAATAGCCTATTTTAACACCAAATTGCGTAGTTCAGGTCAGGCTCTAATCATTCTTGAGAGATATAGTTATTTCATCAGTGATGATATAAGTACATCTTCATTATGGAAGACGATGAGCCTAGAACTTACAAGAGGTAATCAAAGGCTTAGAGTTCTACAAATGGTTTACAACAATGAATTCAGAGATGGACTCCATATAAAAATATATGTTTGAAACTTTATTAATACTTTAAGTGGGATTAAGCCCATATGATAAAAGTGGGTTTTCAAGAAGAAAACTTACATGGATGGTAATTACCTTTAAAGAATGGCTACTTGTAAAGGGTTATAGTCAAAAGGAAGGCATTGACTATGATGAAACCTTTTCACCATTAGCCATGATAAAGTCTATTAGGATACTCCTTACTATCGTTGCTCATCGTGATTATGAGATTTGGTAGATGGATGTGAAAACCGCATTCCTTAATAAAAACCTTGATTGGGATGTTTATATGATATAACCCGAAGGCTTACATCTTTGGATGGTTCGGAGGTATGCAAGTTGTAAAGGTCCATTTATGAACTTTAGTAAGAATTAAGGAGTTGGAATATTAAGTTTGAAGAGACAATCCAAGAAATTGGTTTTGTGCCAAATGCTAATGAGCCCTGTGTATATAAGAAGATTAGTGGGAGTGCATTCTTTTTCCTTGTATTATATGTCGATGACATATTATTAGTAAGAAATGATGTTCTTTTCCTTTGGATAGTTAAGTCATGGTTGTCAAAGATGTTCTCCATGAAAGACCTTAGAGAAGCAAATTTAATACTTTGTATAAAGATCTATCGTGTTAGATCTAGGAGGCTGTTAGGTCTTTCTAAAAGTACATACATAGATAAGGTTTTCGCTAGATTTAACCTTGAGTAATTAAGAAAGGGTTACCTTCCCATGTCTCACGGGGATTTACCTTTCTAAATTTGAGTATCCGTGAACACAAGAGGATAGAATGGAAATGAATATAATACCCTATTCTTCAGTGATAGTATCCATCATGTATGCCATGTTATGCACTTGGCCAGATGTCTCACATACCTTGAGCATCATGAGCATATTTAATCTGATCCAGGTAAGAAGCATTAGATGGTTGTTAAAACTATCCTCAAGTACTTATGAAGGACTAAAGATGTGTTTTTAGTTTATGGAAAAAGTGATCTCTCTATGAAGGGATACACTGACATGAGTTTTCAATATGATAAGGATGAGTACAAGTCCTATTAAGGTTATGTGTTTATGTTAAATGGAGGGGCAGTTGTTTAAAATGTTCCAAACAAGATAGAAATGCTTATTCTACCATTGAATTTGAGTATGTAGGTGCTTCTGAAGAAGCTAAGCAAGCTATCTAACTTAAGGGATTATTGGTGATCTCGGCATGGTATCTAGCATTGTAAATTCAATAGTGGTTTATTGATAAAGCAATAGAGATATTGCTCATGTAATCACGATCTTGTTAGAGAAATGGACACTTACGGAGAAAGTACTATCTCATTCAAGGTATAGTTGCTAGAAAAGATATAAGCTTAGAATACATCCCTACGAATGGAAATATAGCAAATGGGTTAACAAGCCATTAACTCAAGTTAAGCATGACTAGCATGTTAACAAGTATGGCATGAAGAACATGGAAAAATTTGCTCCATTGCAAGTGGGAATTTGTTAGACATGATGTATGCCCTAGAGCCAATTACGGTGATATATTTTATTAGTCACTAATGTACAAATAGTTTAAGATTATTGTATATCAATAATAAAGGCACCTTTGTTCTTTTTCAATGATTGTTTAAAAATTATGTATCTCACTTATATTATATATATGCTATTAAGTATGTGTACATATTCATTGATATAATAAGACAAAGTCAATGACTATTTCATAGCATGAAAGTTTGAGGACATATTGGGAGCTATGGGGAGTGAGAACTCCACACATGTTTTACTAAGAAAAATCTAACTATCAATAGTAATAGTTTCATTGAGACTGGACATCAATGTAGGGAAGACTACTATGTGTAGGCTTACTCATTGGATTTAATCAAAACAGCCGATCTCACCAGCTGAAGGTGGTTCCTTGAGTTAACCCATGAATGTATTCGAGTAATAAATTGGAGAAAAGTATAAGAAAGGCACTAAGAAATAACTATATCCATGTGTTTGTATCATGTCTTGTTGTAGTAGCAGTATGAGTATCCTCAGACTTGAGATATTGGTTACCTTGTATGGGAATTGTTAAACTTTGGGTCAACTTATTCCTACTCTAGTGATTAAAATGATATGGGTGATTATGAGTTTAGCAATGATCATTTGTTAATAAGCTATGTAGTCATGATAGGATCCATCGATCTTGATATAATGATATAATGAGAGTTGTCTCTTAATGCCTCTTGTTGTTGTGACACACTCATAAACCTCTGATTAGAGTATGAGATTGATAGAATGGGTATTTAGTCAATCTCAATACATAAAGGAGAGTGGTGTTCTTCGTGAATAAGTCTAATTCCAAGATAGCTACAACTATTACATGACCTAACACTTAATCCACACTCAATAAATTAGATGGTACTTAACCTGATGGAAGGAGTGTATTGTACTATTATTACTGAAGAACTGGATCAAGTCATAGGCATGTGACATTTCGAGTATCAAGGGATCATACGCCTTTATTAGATTACCCAATTGATCATTTAGAGTTATCAGGTTCAATATAGGACTGCAACACTAAGGCTAAAGGTTCATGGATTGGAAGATAAGTTTAGGTTAACCTCTAGCAGCTCTATACTTTGGGATCCTATGAGCTCACATGCATTGGTTCTTTACCTAAATAACTTATAGACGGTGTCTATATTAAGAATAAAAGGGAGAGTAAAACTAGTTTTGGATGGACCATTAAATGGTCGCACAAGATAAATAAGTGGGAGAGGAAAGATATCCAACATGCAGAGCAAGGGAATATTGCCAGTAACGAGTGGGCCCTGCGATCATGAGTTGTTCACTGGTGAGCCTGCATGGTATCCTTACAAGTACCAAAAAGGGTGCTCTATGGCTGCTAGCATGCGCTAGTGTATGCTAGTGGGATGCAGGCCCATAAGCACTAGGGAGCACTTGTTTGGGCTTGCTGTGCAATACTATCCAGAGTGGATCGGATATGGGGGAATTGGTCCATAAAGATGTTTAATCGAAGAGTCCTCAAAGTCCTTGTCACCCTAATCATATCTACTATATGGAGGGGGTAGTGGTGAGCTCCTGACCTATAGATGAATGGTGTGGGTGGTCTCACTCCACCTCTCTAATAGCGTACCCATGATGATGTGGCTCAATCCCTTCATATTCAATGGGAGAGCACTGATCTGCGATCCAAATCCAGTGGCCTCTATCCTTGCCCCGAGCCTCACATCTTGTTGAGTAGCTGCATAAACATGAATCTATCCCTACCACTCTCAGTGGCTGGCAACTCAGTTTAGAATTATCGGTGATTATCTCTTCAAGAGCACTAGCGACGACTTACTTCTACGTCGTCTTTCTGAAAAAGAAGCTTCTCTAGTCATGAACCATATCCATGGTGGGAGATTGTGGCCCTCACATAAATGGTTTGGCCTTCGCGAAGAAAATTCACCAACATGGTTATTTTTGGACAACCATGATAGCTGATTGCATCTCCAAGACAAAGAAATGTCATGAATCCCAAATATATGGGGACATTAGTCAATTGCCTCTGTTAGATCTACATAATCTTTCAACTCCTTGGCCATTCTTGGCATAGGAGATTTATAGTATTGTTGAGATCCGACCTTCTTTGACTAATGGGCATCTGTATATCATTGTTGTAATCGACTACTTTTCTAAGTGGGTAGAGGCTGAACTTTCACCAATATAACCACCAAAAAGATGGCTAATTAAATCACATCTTTGTGGCCTATGGGATGCCTCACCATATTGTGTCTAACAAAGGAGTTTTATTCCAAGGGGTAATAACCAATTAAATTGAGAAATATGGCATTGAGCATCACTACTTGTCTCCCTATAGAACTCAAGCCAATGGGGTAGAGGAAGCATCGACCAAGTCGATTAAGAAAATATTATCAAAGATGGTAACTTTTTACTAGGATTGGTTAGATAAGCTTCCATTTGCACTTTGGGGATATAGAACTAGTGTGCGCATTCTAACAAACCAAACTCCCTTCTCTTTAGTCTATCAGATGAAAGTCATTCTCCTAGTGAAAATTGAGGTCAGATCTTTAAGGGTAGGCATGGGAGCTAGATTTGAGTAGTTGAATATTATTGACGAGTAGTTGAATATACTTGAAGGTCCTAGATGATCTCTGAATGTATCAACATTGCATGGATAGAGATTATAACATCAAGTTCAAGTAGTAGAAGCAGCCCTTGAAAGTGGGGGACTTGGTCTTAAAGCAATTGAAAACCTCCAAAGTTGGTGCTAGGGAGAAGTTGAGACCCAAATAGGAAGGCTCGTTCGTTATTAAGAAGGTCCTTAGAAAAGGAGTGGTCAAAGAAATGGACATGGACGGCGATGAGTTCATAAACCCGACCAATCAAGAACAACTAAAGCGCTCTCAAGTTTAGGAAAGGAATTAAATTGTTAAAAGCAACACTATAATAAAAAGAAATTATGTATCAAGATCCTCAACTTTCTTTCTTCATATAGTTGAGCAAAAATTAGGATATTCTTTTGCTAATTAGTCCATCAAAGTAAACCCAATAAGGGTGCTTTGGGAAAAAATTAGGACAAAGAGTGAAAACATTGAGATGGCAATTTTAAAATCCAAAGGCTTTTTAATAGTAAGGGTTACGTCATTGGATATTTTGTATCATGAACATTTGTACCCACTTAATTTTATTTTATGAAAAGATTGTTATTGTTGAATTCTTTTGAGTGTATTTATTTTGAATGCTAGTTTGTCGTAATGCAAAACAATGCAAATAACACAATATAGTAGTCAGTTTATAGCAGTCTGAATTAATATTACTTACATTCCAGTTCATAAATGAAAGTTAGAAAGTCTGCATAAAGCTAAAAAGTCTACATCAAAATAAAAAGCATCGAAAGCATAGATAGAAGTAGGCCATGTTTCCTTTCTTGTTTGCATCAATAGGTATTAGTGGTTTCTTCTCGTCTCATAAGATCTTCTACTACAACCTTGCCTCATCATACTTCCACTGCAGAGTATCCCCTTTGTGCTTGTCTTGGTCCATGAGCCCTTGAATCTCCTATAGCTATCTCTGGTAGTAGACATCGATCTCTTGGAGGGTATGGTCTAACATAACGAATGAAGTGTGTTGGGCACATCTCTCAAGAATATGGTCAGTTAATCTGTAGTCCCAACTAAGGCCATGAGTAGGGAAAGAAACTTTGGGTACTTACCGAGTCTTCCCATACTACCCACAATAGGAAGTGATACCCTGTAATTCGAGTAGTTGGTCATGATAGGCATGAACGTGGGCAGAAAAATTAGTAACCTTCCACTAAGGGCAAACCCTACGGATCTAGCTATCTGTGTATCCTCTCATGATTTGTTCCTATCATCCATCATCAGTTTGTGGTAGTCAGTAATGTAGAGCCCTCTCCTCCCGTAATGGACAACTTCGTACTTCTCGTAACATCGTCTCCACTCATGAATTAAAACTAGTCTCTCTAAGAGCCAAACCTACAGTTTTGTCTCAATACTAGCTGTGTACGAATTTATGAGAAGAGATGAGATTGTGTGTTTACCTATAATAGCATGAAGTGGTCTTTGATCAAGATGGGATTGGTCCTTGTAATCTCCATACATAATAAATTCTCCGCTCATTTGATGGTGATGGGTGAAGCTCCCTGAGACATGCTAATAATGGCAGAAATCAATAGGAAAGGGGTGACCCTACCTACTTCGCACATAAACTCCAAAATGAGAAGTAAGGCCACCATAAATGGCCAAGCGATGTAATGTCATGGGCTAGCTCAACACCAATCTAAGATCATAGCAACTTGAAAGCCTCCAATCTCCGGGGGATGAGATAGAAAATAATTAGTGGAGTCCAAGTTCAATAACCCTCTTGGTTACTCTGCAGCTCAAAATCGATACACGGCACCGCAATGGGAAATCATCTAGGATAAGAGTTGCTTAAGATGGCTTGGTACTACTCTAGAATTTTTCATAACTCTTGGGTCAAAAAGCAAAACATGTTATCCAAGGGATCCCAAAATGTGATCATCGAGCAAATAAATGTGGTGTTGGTGGAGTAAAAAGCTAAATACCAAAGCTACCATAGCTCAAAAATCACCAACTTATCCAATCTGGATTTTTAAGAGTGCTTAAAAAAGTTCTAAGTCGGGTATAGTGGCTTTCCATGGCAAAAAATGGGAAAAAGGATGAAAGAATTGAAGAAAACAAGTAAAAACTGTAAAAAAATAGCAAAAGTTGAAAAACACGACTAGTACCTCTCCTCTTGCACCGGTGAGGGTCTAAATCTCGGCAGTGGTCCTCCTATCTAAGGTAGTGCCAATCTGTACTAATAGACTAGGCCGCCCACGAGGCCCGTGCAAGCCTAGCTGGCTTGGAAAACCCATTTTCGCCTCCTTTTCTTCGTTATTCTCACACAAAACTTGTAAAATAACACAAAAATATTTCAAATATATTTTTTCCAACTCTATCAACCATTGTGGGTATCCAAAAATGGGAAATAGGATATTTTCATATATCAAAATCCCGGAGTCAATGGGAAAAATATTCATAAAAAGCGTGCAAGTCCCGTTCTTCAAAAATATCAAATGTACGACACTATGGCCAATGAAAATATCCAAAAATATATGAATAAAAGAATTAAAAAGATATATCATAGGCTAGCATCTCTTAGGTCATCGTCAGTCACCTTGTCATCATCCTTCTCATCGTGCAAGGGAGGCCAATCCTCCTGATGAAGACTTATCACTGATTGGCGGATGACTGCTAGTCTACACTAGGTCGTCCCTTCGATGGCCCCCTCTCTCATTTTTGCCCACCTCCTAATCCGTGAGCTTGGCCTCTAGCTAGGAAATGCTATATCTCAACCTCTCGATCTCTGGCTCCTACTACGGACTCTTCGCCTAGCTTCGGCTCACCAAATAAATAGCAAATCGATCCTCCAACCCAGTTATATCTCTAGCGATCCTCTCCTATGTAAGGCTCATTGAGATTAGCTTCGTCTCAACTACTCAGTTAGCCTCCACCTCGGAATTGAGGTGGTCCCAATCCATAGAAGCCTTATGAGGAGGAAAACATCCATACATACATACTCATACAAATCAATACATACTCATGTACATTTTCACAATCATTGCAATAAAAAAACCATCAATGCATAAACATAGTACTTCTCACTCATGCATATATACGTGCATAAACAAATAAATGAGTTGTATGAAAATAACAAAGCCATTGCATTCTGTGCCATTAGTTAGTCTTGGATGGAGAAGTAAATGCGGGCTATCCTCACCGCCTCAGCTATAGGAACCTGTGCAAAAGCAAAGTTAGAGGAAAATCAGA
Organism: Euphorbia schlechtendalii; assembly: GCA_949673415.1. Lineage (NCBI taxonomy): Eukaryota > Viridiplantae > Streptophyta > Magnoliopsida > Malpighiales > Euphorbiaceae > Euphorbia > Euphorbia schlechtendalii. Next base: position 6,287 of record CATIWQ010053177.1, on the reverse strand, counting down.
CTACCAAAAGTTGCAAAGGTAAGAAATCAAATTCAAAGGTTTGAGATCACTAATGTGGGTTACATTTGTCGGAATGAAATGAATGGGATTAGATAGGTCTTCTGGCTACCTAGTCTCACATTCTCCCAGCTTGCTATATATTCGAAATGTGGTTGCCATCTCTTGAAGTAACACTCCCTTAATAGGTCTCAAGGTCGGGGCTCTCTAAGCTCTCATACCAATGGCTCTCTAGTTAGAGGATCAGAAAAAATCCTCTCTCTCCACCCTCCCTTGACTGTGAGATATCGGTCATCTCTCTAGAGTCCTCTCCTTCACTACCTAGGCCCGCCTCTTACTCTAGTGAGTATACGAGATAAGAACAAAGCATATCAAAATGTAGCAAGCATTAATAAATTATATGAAATAAAAGAGAAGTCAATTTTTACCTTTCTAAAAGGCAAGATCACTCGGGGCATAGAAGGGTAAATAAAGCTAGAGCTGCACCCTATCACACCGAGTTGGACATTCTGGTCCAACGGTGAGCCGCCACACAAAGATCTAGCCGGAGTAGGCATCTCAGCATCCTACATATCTGTATTATCATCGTCATTGGAATCTAAAGGGCCATCCAAGTCATCCTCATTGCTCTGAGGGTTAGCTATCTCTATGTCTCAAGAACCATCACCCCTTGCCTTGTAGGGGCACATCCATAGGAGCCGAGTTAGGAAAGCCTAGTAATCTTTGCAAATTACGGGCACTCACATCCTACTTCAATGTGCGAACAACTCAAAATCTGCTGGAGGAATCAAATGGGGCTAAAAATATCCTAGAGGTACATCCAACGACACACATCTCTGAGTCGTCTGGTTCGTCCTCCAATGCTGGATGCGCTCTCAAAGAAAAACTCATGGGTGCAATGGCACTCTAGGATAAGCCAGTAATCATCGACCCGATACCTGACTGGGAGGATCTCAACCTGGTTGGTAAAATCCTCCCAAGGATTAGTCCGTACCTACATCAGGGTTATGCACATAAATGCAAGCATATTGATAAAGTCTCTATCCTAAGGCCTAAGGTAAAGCATGCATTTTGAAATAAAAAGGTAGTGGAAGAAAGCATACCCAATGTATTAGAAGTGGCAAAGATACTCTTTGCACCAAGAATGGTCATCCTCCTGATCTTGCCATGCTACATCCAATATTAAATGTAGTGCCCAATACAACCACAAGAGGAACAACTTGATGCTCTAACACCCACAACTGCAAAAATTTGGCAAGTAATGTAGTGACCAATAAAGTGTTCTCACCATGATCTAGAGAGGGTCAGCCTTCAGCTCCTTCATCGGTCGACATATACAGTAATCGATTTCATAGCAGAATTTCCCTAGAGTAGCCCTCGACTAGTTCCTCTTGGTAATATCCTCTAAATTATCTAGAGGAGGAATAATGTAGTAGTTGAGCGCACTCCCAGGCCACGAGAAAAATATGGTTGTCAAAAGCACCACGATGAAGGATCTAACGAATAATGAGACCTGAGCAGTGGTGATGTTAGTAATCACCCACCATCGCTTCACCCAAGCTGGTTAACGTCTGTCAGTTGGTAAGGTGTACACCTAGTAAGCTCTCTATATAATCAATGATAATCTTCTCCGTCGGTAAGGATGTAAAAAAGTGGTTGAATCTCGATGTCTTCTTCGTCCATCGTAAGGCAGTTATGGCCATGATGTTAGAAGTTGTGATGGTAATTTCCTTAGTGGCAGATGGAAGGTGTAGCTGGTCTCATTCCATCATTCAATCATAGCCCCTAAAGCTCTATGGTTCATAGCCTTCCCGACATTGGGAAAGGCACTAATAAAAGGCTCAAACCTAGTAGCCTAGATGGCGTTAACAAAGAATTGATCATGCCTAACCCTAGTGTGAACTCGAATATGAGTCCACCATTTGGCAAACAAACTACATGCACCAATAGGGGTGTAATCCTACGCTACAATCACAAGGATTAAAGGAGTAAAGATAAGTTCCATGCATTCAATTTTATCCATCAATAAAACAAAACATGGCATATCTATTTAATAAAATGAAGATTTAAATAAAATATGCCTAACTTACTTGGGCATTATTTTATGAATTCCTTAGAAATCCATTATATATGATATAATAAAATGACAAATAAAGTTCACATCACATAATAAAGTATGACATAAAATAAAGGCTTAATGAATCTACACCCCCCTGAACTTATCAAAAAATGGTTGTCGTCACCCTGAACTTTGAAATGTTACAGATAACCCCTTGTAATTTTCTAAAACGTGTCACTTTACCCCCTTTTGCTGACTTGGCTTGCTACGTAAATGATCATCAAAATACATGCACGTAAAGTATGTTGGTGGAATAGAAAATGAATAAAAAAATCCATAACATTCGTATTCTTAAAATTCAGAATCCTTAATATATGTTCTTCATCTTCTTTAAAACTTCATCTCTATTCTAAATTTTTCTTCAATTAATCATAATATTGTATCGATTCTTGACCCATCGTGTTCATCTTCTTGTTCTTGAAGCTGTTATTTTTACAATGGGGTAAAGTGACCCATTTTAGACAAGTACAGGGGGCTATCTGTCTCATTTGAAAGTTCAAGTTGCTAATAGCCATTTTTGAACAAGTTCAAGGGGGTGTTGATGCATTAAGCCTAAAATAAATTCATACTCATGCATTTATAATAAAAGTGTATTCATGCATTTTTAATAAAATATAATCATGAATTTTTATATTATCATGCCTCTTAAATAAAAATGTATTCATGCATTTTAAACAAAATAAGATAAAATATACATACTCATGCATTTTCTAATCTAATTAAGTGCATATTCATGTAATTGGGTAAAAAAGAACCAATAACAGAGTATATATTATAGGCCCATAAGCCCATACATGCAGCCAAAAAAGCAAAGAACATGTGGCTTCCATATAGAGAGTCACATGATAAGGTTTCAAGTACAGAAAAGAGCTGTTGGAGCTGTTACAAAAAGGCTCATTAAGTCTCCAATTATAACTCCCACAAAGATTGTGGAATGAACAGAAATACCTTTATTCAGTCGTTTAGTTAAATCTTTGTTAAGTTAATCATGGCTGGAAAAAATCCGCACAAAGATCGCATGAAGCAAGTCATGGGAATTGAAAAATCTCCTGATGTAATAGTGATAGTTGTAGACCACTTTTTTATATCTCCACCAGGATATTCATTGAGGGCTAATGACTAGGAAGGTAGCACTAATCAGGAGTTAGACCGAGCCCGACCTGTTGATTCCCAAAGAAACGCAGATCAGGAGTTTGACCCAGCCCGACCTGTTGATTCCCACGGAAATGAAATTCCTTTCATAGAAATATCAATTGATTTAGGCCGATAATTGGAGCAATGCCAGCAAGAAGGCATCCTAGCGAAAACAAGGCTTTTGACAAATTTGACCAAATAAAATATGTACACTATTGGCGAGGTAAAAGTCTCAGTCAATGCAATGAATTCATGTATGGAACAAATCCCAGAAAATCAGGAAAGAATTTTGAGTATGGAGCAACACCTATTCGATGGACGGCTAAGTTATTCTAGGATCCAAGGGACCAATCGGTCCCAAAGTTATGTTTACAGAAGGAATTTGACACCACCTCAGTCTTCCCAATATCGTGACAAGGAAGAGTATGAAGATCTTCACCCGGAGAGAGTAGAGAGACATATGGAGTGATCATGAAGTCCCATAAACTCCAAACACTATTAGCGAGGTACAAGGCTCATTCAATGCAATGAATGCACGTATAGAACAAATCATGGCAAATCAAGAAAGAATTTTAAGTATGGATCAATGCCTATTCCGTGAAGGGCCAAGTTATTCTAGGACCCAAGGGACCACTCGGTCCCAAAGTTATGTTTATAGAAGGAATTTGACACCACCTTAGCCTTCCCAATATCGTGACATGGAAGAGTACGAAGATCCTCGCCTGGAGAGAGTAGAAAGACATAGGGAGCGATCCCGAAGTCCCATAAACTCCCAAAGGCGAGGTTACTAGTTAACGATAACTAGTGAAGGCAATGACCAAGGAGTTTGGTCATACTTGAATAAGAAATTTACCATGAGCTAGCCTAGTATCATTATCATGAAAGGCTCCATAGAGTGGGACATAGGGTCAGTCAGCTAATAATTAAAGTACACATTGTAGAGGAGCTTGATGTTCGGAGTATTTAGGGAGTCAGGAAACCGAGCCCCCAAGCCTCAGTTCATTCCACCAAACCATTAAGAAGAGAACCCTTGAGAGTTCCATCTAGAGTTCAGGCCGAAACAGCGATGGTCAATCCTTCGAGGAGTGCTATCCCAACAATAGCAAAAGGAGAAGAGGCTTTGTTAAACAAGTTTTAGAAGCATGTGAGATGAATGTTCGTTGACGTGGAGGCAGTCCATACTCCATTCTTTAGGGTTGTGATGTAGGAGCCATTCAGCAAAAAGTTCCATTATCTGGCCTTATCAAAATATAATAGTGAAGGGGATCCGACTCAACACATCAAAACATTTCGATAGAGCTTAATCACAACTGAAGCTACAGATTCAATGATGTGTAAGCTATTTCCTTCCACTTTGATTAAATCGAGGTTGTTTTGGTTTGAATCTCTAAAAGCAGGATCGATCAACAATTTCAACGAGTTGGCGAAGGAGTTCTGCAACTTTTTTATTACATCGATTCCTCAAACAAGAATTGTGCAAGAGTTACAATTACTTAAGCAAGGAAAGAACGAGCCCATTGGAGATTATGTTGAGAGATTCCAGAAGACTCTTATGCACAGTAAGGGTTACAATGTGGATGTGGCGGTGGATATACTTGCTCAAAATACTGGGAGCACCGATTTGAAGAAGGATCTTTTTATAAAGAGGCCAACGTTATTAGCCGGAATGATGAGCAGAGCAAGAGGATGGGTGGCTTATTAGACACGTACTAATGCTTCCTTATCGCTTGATATCAACTTTCTTCAAGAAAAAGCTAAGTATTGAGAATGTTCTATCTGCAAGCTCACTAAGCAATTAAATGAGTTGACTACTAAGATAATGATAAGTGTATAATTACACTTATTATCATATTAATTTTATACACTAACCACTATAGTTTAAGTCATTTTTATACTTCATATAAAAGATTTCATGTGGTATGTAGTTATTTTTTATGCAAATGCAAATACTAGGTAAATCTTGGGAGTAAAATGATCTAAATTGGAATTCTATGAAAAAAGAGTGAAAAAGATGCAAAAAGGTGCGTGGAACTTAAAGATTTGGCTTAGGATCGAAGCTGTCAAAGATCGATGAAGTTACAAGGAGAATTTTGAAGAAAAATGCAATTCACGGTCACGACAATCATTCACGATCGTGACTTGTTCTTCTTCAAAACAGAAATCTACCAATCAAAGATTCACGGTCACGACAATTGTTCATAGTCGCAATAATCTTTCGCGGTCATGACTTGTTCTTCTTCTAAATAGAAATCTACCAATCAAAGATTCACGGTCATGACTTGTATATCACGGTCGTGACTTCGATGGTTTTCTGGTTTAATCTTCTTAATTACCAATCGCCAGATAAGGACGATCAACCGCCATCAACTACCAATGAATAGTCACCTATCAAAAATCAACCAATCATGAAAAGGTGCCTATCCATTGGGGATTAGATTGAAGCTTCTCAACCAATCACAATAAAGTGATGCAATCTTTTACCAATGGACACAACTCTTCATTTGGATACACGCAACCCTTTGAACTGTATAAATAGGGCTCCAAACCTTACAATTTTGTTGAATGAAGGGAGTGCAGCATTAGAGTGTAATTATAGGGTTTCGTATAGTTTGTGTAGATAGAGAATTGGCTACGTTCATAAGTGTTAGCGAGAAAATGTCTAAGTGATTCGAATCCTTATTTCGATCACTAGATTTCTCTATATTCTCGAGCAATTGTTGTATAAGTGAACTTGCAAATCACTTATTAATAAAAGTTTTCATTCTTCAATATTTGTTTGTTAAATATTCACAAAGAATAGCATCCTAGCGGAGGTTCTGTCGGGCCGAAACCGAATTCAAAGCAGTCGCAAGAATTGTGGGAATTGATTACTGCCATTAAAGAGGGGATATAGTTTGATCAACTTTAGCTTTCACTTGCATACCTTACAACTTTGCTTTACTTTCTACTTATACTTTTTATTTCGAAGTTTATGATATGTCTATGTGCTATAATGCGTATTTCATGTTAAATCTTTTATATTAATCAAGTTATATGC